>JAQZBX010005785.1:32965-46683 GCA_029593785.1 Cabassous unicinctus
GGGGTGGGTAGGGAGATGGGGAGAAGGAGAGATAAAGAAGAGTATAAGTGAGGTAGAAAAAAATGAGGGAGTATATGATGTTCTGAAAGTCAAGAAAAAGGTTTCAAAAAGGCAAGAATGTTTGACTACGTAACATACTGCTAAGAAGTGAGGCAAGAAAAGAGAGACGGGATTACAAAATTTTGCAACGTGGAGATCATTGACTGTATCTTGACAAGAGCTGTTTTACTCGAGTATATGGGTTAAAATCCAATTGAAGTGGGTTGAACAGAGGATAGGAGATGAGGAATTAGATCTTGACAACTAGACATTTGTCTGTTGAAGGGAGTAAAGAAAAGAGATACTTGCTGGAGGGTCATGAAAGTCCAGGAAGTTTTTAAAAATGCCATTTCCTAGAGCATGGATATTTGTCAATGTCAGTAACCCTTTGGAGAAGAAAAAATTTCTTGATTTTGGAGATAGAGGGGATCATTGCCAAAGTGAAATCTTTGAGAAGGTGAGAGACGAGGTCTACAGAACACATGTGCTTCACCTGCATTTGGTAGATGAAGGTCTGATCTTCCATTGTAGGAGTCTTCTCCTACAAAAAAAAAGCAGAGGATTTGGGTTCCTAGATTTGGGAAACTGAGGACATTTTCATTTGATTAATTCTATTTTCTCAGTGGAGTATAAGGTAAAGCTACTACTTAAGAAATGAACAGGAAGGTAGAAGGGTGTTTGGATGGTTAAGGAGAAAAGAGAAGGTATGAAATAGTCACTGAAGAGAGAGGAATAGGAACATATAAGGAAATGTACTAGTCTTACCAGGCAGGTGAGACTGCTGTCCGAGAAGGAAATGAAATTTTAGGCGAGACCTAAGGTTGGGAGCCTCTGTCCCTTTTGCTGCAAGGCCTCATGAAAACTGCTCACCAGACAAGGCTCTGCTCTACTGGTGGTTGCTGCTGCTCCCCTGGCTCTGACCCCGAGCGGGCCTAGTCCCTTAGATTCTCTGTTGCAAGCAGAAAACAAACACTTCACTAATCTACCCCCAGAATAAGATCAGGCTGATTTTTTTAACAAGATTTTGTTGATGTTTTGGATATGGTCAACAGATATAAGGTGGTATAAGTGTAAAAATATTCTTTGGCATAGCTACTCTTGGATTTCACAGAAGCATTTTCAAGGAAGGCCTGGCAAGTAATTTCATGCCTATCTGTCAGCTCATTATTCTGGAGGTAGCAAGGGCCAGTATACTTACCCCAATTAGAACACCTTGGTATACACTGCTCTGCATCCAAGCACTGACTATCCCAAAAGCCCAGGGGGATGAAAAACCTCCATTTCATCCTAGCCTCATTTTTTCTCCCCGTGATCTTCCTCCTCTCAGGGTGACTTACAGAACTAATTCCAACTTCCTTTCAGAGAAAGTCTCTCAGCCAAAGTGGATGTAGTCTTGTACAATGGCCAGAACAAAAACAATATCAATACATTTTAGATTATTCTCTCTGAAATAATGCAGTTAGAGCACATCAGTGGTCCAGTCTGATCAAATACTTTTTCAGTCTCTACAGTTTCTTGAGGTGTAAATCATACCTTTATGTCCTTTTTACAGTTCTCTTCATCACATCTCCTCACATCCCATCTCAGCTGCTCAAGAACACATACAACTCCAATGAACAAAAGGATTTTCTTAGTCTACACACAGTCCAGGAATGCAGATGGCAGGAATACAGTTTTTATGCAGGGCAATTTATATTGCCAAATAGAATTCATGATAGTGAATATTTTACATTTTTCCCCCTAGGAAATATGTGTGTCCTGACTTTACATTTGTGGAATTATGGCTCATTCAAGAGGTTTCCCCAATAGCAACAACAAAAGGTTTCTGTTTCCTTCCACTAAGGAGAATTAATCTTCTTCCAATGATAGATAGCCACCATAACTTTTAAATAGAAGTTTTCATGGGTCTCAAGACAAGCTTAGGGTTCAGGTATAGTCTGAGGACCTTGCTAAATAAATTTTAAAGATTATATATTTAAAGTGCCTGGAACATGCCTATCATATAATAGTGGCCCCAATTTGATGTTTTAAAAAAAATTATAGCCAAAGATTTATTGAATTTTGTTATAAAGGAATTGTATAGAGATGTGAAATATATATCTAGGGGACATGTAGATTTTTCTGCCTATCATAATATTTTCAAAATATGAAAATAAACGTGTATATATTACTACTAAACATTACAAATGCCTACGTTTGAATTGTGTACTACATTTCTGTTACTCTACTGGCTGCTCTTCAGAAACTTATTACCCCAATTTATTAAAAATTGGCATTTGTTATAGGATAGATTCATCTTGAAACTTTCCCAGTGGGATTTATTTATCAAATTGGCTTAATTTGGCTTCCAGCATGTATTCAAAATAATCAATTGTAACAGTAAATTTTTATATACTACTTTATTAAAAACATATTGTTTGCCACAATGAAATACAATTTCGTTAAACATTTACACTGGTGGGGTGAAGCTATATTATGGGCAAGGAAATAGAGAGTAAGAGAGAGAAGAGAAAGAGATTTAAAATAAATGGCGACAAGAGAAAACACCAGAGGATAGGCATGTGGTTTAGCAACTGTAATCACAGGGTAAAAAGAAGATGCCTCAGTGATTGGAAACAAAGGGTATTTGCAATAAGGCACTAAAACTTAGGGCTGCTGAGTAAATGACATAACTGATAAACAGAATGTATTGTCCTGTTGTAAGAAATTAATGCATTCATTCCTTCATTCATTTAATCAGTCATTTATCCATCAACCCTTTCATCATGTTTAGATGAGGACATTTAAGAAAAAAATGATACCTAAATTCTGAAAGAATGCAATGAAATAAATAATACCTGGTTATATGTCTTTCCTTTAAGAGTCATCTGCATATGAGACTAGTAACACAGTTGATTCTATCATCTTAATAAAGGCTTTTGATGCCAAAAATTCATATTATATCTGGTTTTCTTGATATGTAACTAGTTGGAATTGAAATGTGCTGTGTGAGCAGACACTCTAGATTCTAAAATCTTGGTACAAAAAAAGGATGTAAAATATCTCATTAATAATTTTTATATGTTACAATGATATTACTTTGGATATGGAGTTAATAGAATACATTATTGACATTAATTTTGCTGTTTTCTTTTGATTTTTTAATATGGCTACCGGAAATTTAAAATTACATATGTGGCTCACAATTTATTTCTATTGGACAGCACTGTTCTAGATCATTATGTCCCCAAAATAGTACTTTTTGGAGATAATAAATATAGGAAATTAAAACATACACACATATGTATTTAAGAGAGGTTATATGACTATCAAAGTGCCATCCATACTTCTCAGATTAGATGTATTTACAGATTTATTCTAGTTCTGACCTAGAATTTCATTTTTTACAAATTTTCTCACACTGATAGTATTGACTTTTTAACTTGTCTTTCCTAGTAAAATAATTGGGTCTCTATATATTTTATTCATTTTCAGTATATATCTAAATTCTGAAAGAAAGTGGTGAAATAATATCTGGTGTATGTCTTTCCTTTTAGAGTCATCTGCATATGAAACTAATAATCACAATTGATTCCATCACCTTAGCAAAGGCCCTTGACACCAAAAATTCATATTATATCTGCTTTTCTTGATATGTGACTAGTCAGAACTGACTCTGACATGTTTCAAGGGATTAAGAATGACCCCATATATGACATTCCACATAAAACATCCTGAGGATCCATTGAGAAACGATGATGACTAGGATTGGATCTCAGTTTTCACTGGTGGGTTGTTTGTAGCTTTCCAGTCATTGCCGTCACTTGGGCACTGTGATTCTCTGTCTCCCCAAACCACTCCCCATCTTTCCCTCCTGTCTGCTCTCTATGTTGTATGTGCATGTGTGCTTTGGATTTTGTGGGCTTTCAGAATGTATGATGATAAGAATGGAAACTAATCTAGGTTTTTTAAAAAAAGCTTTAATAAAGAACAAGTTATCAGGCAAATACTGTAGAGGATTTTGTTGAATATCACTCAGGAACCCTGTTATGCTTGAAATGAAGTAGCATCCAGCACTACTGACATGAGTGAAGCTGACTCTTGGATACAGAAAATTGGCTGAATGTAAATTTAAATATTAAAGAATAATGAGTTTATAAGTGTCTGAAAAATTGCTTTTACTCATGCCCAGTAGGAATTTTCATCAGCATGGAATTATGCAACTGTTTCTGCATCTCTGAAACATTACAAAAGTTTAATCGACAGTTGTGTAATTGGGTGGAAATGTTTGATGGTTTATTTACTTTTTCTAAGTCTTCACTTATTACAAAAATGGTTTTCAAACAAAAACTCATAGAAAATGTAAATCATACTGCTAACCCAAGGTATATAAGGTATTAGTTAATTTATAAATGTGGATGGTCTGTTAAATACCCTCTACTTAAATATTTGAGACAAAAATTCAGCCACAACTTATATTTCTTATATTAAGACTATATAATATATGTACATATATATGAATAATAGTCCATGAAATAAATTACATATAGAGGTTGTATTATTTCTCTCATAATCTTTACTTCTATATCTTTATATTTGAGAAATTAGACATAAATTTTGAGTTTTCATGAATGAAATATTTACATGTAAATTTACTACTGGGCTTCATATATATATTCCTATATTAGTGAACAAGACTTTGTGAGACATATTTTGTTTATAGTTCTTATTGTACTTATGCTTGGGCATGAGAATGTATTTACATTTCATCTGTCATGTGTTCAGATGAAATTTGGAAATATTAAATGCCTATTAGTACCAAGTTCTTCTTTCCATATACCTAGTGGAACCTGACTTTGATGGTTGTATTGTACTTATCTAAGAAAATGTCCTTGCTTGTAAAGTATTTGGGTGTGATAGGACATCAGGTCAAGAACTCACTCTCAAATGGTTCATAAAAAGAATAGTTTTGTACTATACTTGTAAAATTCTTTTGAGGAACCAGTTGAATTTCTCATGAAAGTTCCTTATAATGGTGATGCTTGGCTCAGGTCTGGGCAGGGGGTAGCCAGACCCTCCCCCTGCTGCCTGGGAATCCAGAAGGTGGGCTTAAAAACAAAAAGGCTGAAGGCTGAGGCCATTGCTATGCCCTGGATACAACAACCAGGGAAAATCACGATAATCAAGGAAACAAAAACCTCTCTAAACTCTGTGATTCTGCACTCTTAAAAATAGTTTGAAATGGTTTTAAAAAGTAGAAGGAAGAGTATTACATGGTAACTGTGTGAACTTGAGCAAGTCACTTCAACTTTCTGAGCTCAGTTTTCCATGTGCAAAATGGGGAGACTAAAAGTTGTTTTAAGGATTAAGATTATAATACAAATTAATGATTTCCTATTTTATTCAGTGGGCTATAATTTTTTTCTATCATTATTTACTTTGGTGCTCAAATTGTTCCATATTTGCCCATGGAGCCCCTTCAAATTGAAAGCCCATTTCCTTATCCTTTTTAACATTACCATTTTATAATTTAAAATCTTTTAATCATGTCCGTATACTTTATAAAAGAAAAGGTAAGAGTATTTTCACTCCTCTCAGTATAGAAATCCAGACAGCGTTTGGCAATAACACAAAACTATTATAAAAGCCCTGAAGAACCACCTCATTACAGAGGATGCAGCACCTGTAGGAGGTGTCTGTGATAACAAGTGCTGGAGCAATAACCTGAAGTGTTGTTTGCTCTATTCATAGGTGGTAGGCAGGGGTAATCCTCTGATTTTTTTCTAATAAATGAACTTTCTATACTTGTTTCAAAATATATTAATATCACAAAGAGGGCAGAACATGGGGAAGGAAAATAGAATTCTAGAATTTTGGCTCATATTCCCAGGAAGCTGCAAATATGAAATTAACAGAAGGAAACATCTTTGCTTTTCTTTCTAACCTGTAGTCAAAATCAAACTCAAGCTATTCCAGACTACATGATGTTATTTCTTAGTTTAAAGAGCTCCCAAAATAGGAGATTTCATAACCTCCTTAATAATCCATTTCAACATCTAGTAATATTTACTGCCTGAAATTCTTGAGTCCTAAACTAAATACCATGTGCTGGTTTGAGATTAAACCCTCTCATCTTCTGTACTCAAAGAAAATAAAATTTCTAGTCATCATTCTCTTCAAAGTGTCTGAAAAAAAATAGTTTTCAAATTTATAGTCACCATGTTTGTTCTCCACTTCCAAAGGGAAAAGCCCTAATACTTCCTGAATTTCCAGTCTCTGCCAGATACGCAATTTTACTATCATTTGAGTAATTGTTATGTGACAAGGACTGTCATAGACATTTTATATGTTTCAACTTTAGAACTACCTTCTGTGTTTGGTCCCCTTATAAGGATCACAGAGGTGGGGTTACTTACCCCAGTGTACACAGTGAGCAAGAGGCAGAGCTGGGGTTGCTGTCAGTCTGGCTTCAGCATCCTTGCTCTTAACTAATATACTATCCTGCCTCTGACTTGACATCGTGTAATTGTCAGAACTCAGACAAATCGGTGGGATTTTTTTCCCTTCATTTTACAGCTGAGGAATGTGAGGGTCCGAGAAGTTAAGCATTTTATCTGGGATCAAATTTCTAAGCTAGTTCGTGGCTGATATAAATTTAGAAATCATAAAAACATGGCTCCAAGACCAGCGCTATTTCTCTTGTAAACTTATTGCACTCCTTCCACTCAGTATTGTGGGGGACACTATTACATATGAGAAGGAGCCTGCTTGGGAAGAACCAGAGCTATTACTTTGGCTGGATGAGAAGTGCATTTGCTGAGTATATTACATCATGAGGGCCCCAAATTAGATCCACAAGGGCTGCAAAGTTGAGAAGCCTTTCAGCTCATCTCTTAGAAAAAGAATAGCAGTTGCCATTTATTGAGGGTATATTACATGCTCAGAGCCATTCTAGCTGGAAGAATATTTTATTTCGTCCTCAGCACAGACCTTTGAGGTAATTAATTTTCTTTAGGTTGGGTTATCCAGAAGCAAAGACTAAAGTAAGGATCCCAGCACAAGTGGTTTATACTGGAAATGCTCCCAGGAGAAACCTGTAAGGAAGTGGGGAAAACAGGATGGGAAGAAGCCAAGCAAGGGTGCAATTTCAGGCAAGGACTCACAAAAGGGGACTTCAGCTTCATCACACAGGGGAACACTGGTGCAAGGCATGCCCCAGAGCTGATCCCAGCCCGAGGCACGGAAGGTGAACTTTCATTAGTCACCCTTTCTCCACCATTGATAAGGGCTTCTTCGGGGTTTGGAGAGGGAGGATCTAAACTCCCAGGTACTTTTGAAGTTCTGAACGTGGGGGCAAAAGGTGTGGGCAGTTACAGGCAAAAACAATATCAAAGCTGGGGGAGGCTGTGCACAGTAAAGGTCTTTGAGGAGATCTGGGTGGAGCCATGATGCTTGAAGACAGATTCCTCTAATGCCAACCCAATGTATTTTTTCCACTACCCCATTTTGACTCTTCTTGTTTTCTTTACACTAGCCTGCCTCAGTTATTTTTCCTGGATCCATTAGCAGCCACAAACCTAAGGGCTGACTCAGCTTGAGGCTTGGGAAACAATCCCAACTAAGGCAGTGAGAGAATCAATGGACTAGTTCCATTTCCCTTCTAGGCTAAGAATCCTAGGATAGGGGTCGAGGAAAGTTGATTTCATATGTGATAACAATAACTGATCCTCTTACAAACTGGCCAGATCTCCAGCCTTCAGGGAAGCAATCCCTCTTTTTCCTGCATCTCCAGGCATAGCAGCTTTTACCCTGGTTACTTGCACCTTTGGTAGGCACATGTCCTAGACAAAAATAAACTCACCTACTGCCATGGGGCCTGTATAACAAGTGCATTTCTGACATATGCATACACAGGACACAACAGATGGGATCTCTGAATTTTAGTTTTCTTTATGAAATTCTTCCTTATTTTTCTCTGACAAATCAGATTTATACTTCTCTAAGCCTGGATTATGTAAGGCTTTGTAGTCTAGGGTAGGCTGAAACTTGACAGAGACAATAACACTAAGCAAAAGTGTGAAGAACAACTTTACATTTTATAGAATTTTTCACAGCCATTGTATCCCAAGGCACCTCACAGGATATAGCAACAATTTTCCGTATAGATTCTATTGGAGCATGAATTCTGAAACTGAATTCTGACCTTCCAATGTTCTTTGATGACTCTGGGATACTCTAAAAATGACTCTCTTCAGCTTTTAAAAAAATTTTTTTTTAACATTCCTTTGAATTTCTTTCTTTGATGTTTTTATACATGTCTCCTTTAAAGAATAGTTTTTGAACACACAGCAGTATACTAAGCAATAATGGACAAACTAACAAACAGGAGGGAGTGTTAAATTCCACTTTAGCCACTTACTAGCTTTGTGTCTAGAACATTACATATTTCCTACTTCAGTGGTTGTGAGGATGAAATAAAATACTTCATTTAAAGCACTTAGGACAATATCTGACATACAGTCAATCAATAATTAGGTATTTTGAATTGATTGTGTGTCAGTCACTATTCTTCTAGGGAGTATGGGAGAATTATAATACTGCTGTCCTAAAAGAGCTCACTTCTAGTAGGAGACAGACCACAACTCAGAAATTAAAAAGAACATTTTAAATATTGATACATGCCATGAAGAAAATAAAATACATTCCCATGATAGCCAATTGGAGGTGGGCCAGTTTAACTAGGGTAGTCGGGGACAGCCTCTCTGATGAAGTGACTTGAGTTGGGACCTGAATGATCAGAAAGGGGGAGCCATACAAAGACCTAGGAGGAAAGTCATTCCAAGCAACAGTGCAAATGTCTTGAGAGAACAATGAGTTTGACATGTTTAAGACACACAAAGAAGGCACGTGCCTGGGGCATAGTGACTGAGGGTGAATGCAGGAAGAGGAGGTTGGAGAGGTGTGCTGGGGCCAGATCACTTAGTCCATGGGCAGGAGTTGGGATTTTATTGTTCGCTGTGGGGAGCCACAGATGATTTTAAGCAAGCAAGTCTGTAGTGATTGGATTTCTATTAGATTGGAATGACTTGGTCTAACTTCTGAAAGGAGGTCAGACTCTAACAGGGCCAAGAATGGAGTTAGAGAAAACACCTGGGCATGTGTGAAGAAGGTCCAGGTGAGGGATGTTGCTTATAGTAGTGGAGTTGGGGAGCAATAGTGAGATCTGGGATAATTTTTTGAGGTAGAGTTGATTGGGCTAGATGTGGGAAGAAACTATTAAAAGTAATCAAGGGTAATTGCTGGGTTTTGGCTTAGGCAAATGAATGTATGGTGGAACCATTTTCTCAGAGGAGAAAATCTTGTATGGAAGACAGTTATGCTTTGGTTATACTAAGTTTGAGACAGCTGTTACACATCTAACATGAAGCAGCCTATGTATATGAGGGGTGGGGCAGTATATGGAAACTCTACTTTCTGTAGGATTTTTCTGTAAACTTACAAATGCTCTAATTTTTTTTAAAAAGGGCATGGCTAAACACATACATTGTGGAGTCACTTCAGCAAATAGGTAAACTTCAACATCATGAGATGAGTTGAAATCCCCTAGAAAATAATAGCTACTATTTCTTGAGCATGGACCAAAGACCAGGCATTGTTCTAAGTGATTTACAAGAATTGTTTTGTTTATTTAATACTCATAACAACCTTACAAGTTAGGAAAAGCCATTATACCCATTTAATTGCTGAGGAATGGAGGTGTGGAGAAGTTATGTAACTTGCTCAGTCACATACCTTGTCTATGAAAAAATAAGAATGTGAGCCTAGTTAATCTGGATGCAGATTTCAGGTACCAGAGTGTAGACAAAAAAAGAGGTAGTAGGAATTCAGCACTAATGAAATTTAACATTTGAGGTTAAATCAGAGGAACAGGAGTCTGCAAGAGGAACGGAGAAGGTACAGTCAAGGAGAGGACAGGAGTCTTAAGTGAGGAGTTGTGGAAGCCTAGATAAAGAAGTTAATAAATAAGTAAAAGGTTAATATGTCAAATATTGTGAGAACACTTGCTTTCACAGCATATATATTAAAATTGGAACAATTCAGAGAAGGTGAGCTCTGGTCCCTGCGAAAAGATGATATGCACATTTGTGAAGTGCTCCATGTACTTTGATGGGTCCATACCTCACACTGTTCAGAAATAAAATTTATGTGGATTAAAGATTTTTAACTTTGAAATTCAAGACTTTAAATCTTTTAGAAGAAAATATATTTATGACCTGGAATTAGAAAATAATTTTAAAAATAAAAATAGCCAATGCCAATTAAATACTTAAAGTGTTAAGTGAAATTCCAATTATTAAAAATGTATTAATTCATTTAATCCTCACAACCGGGTCCTATAATATAAGGTTATCCCTACTTCACAGGTGAGGCATCTGAAGCATATATAGGCTAAGTACTCAAGGTTGTACAACTCGTGGGAGGTAGACACAGGACGCAAGGCCAACATTTTGACTCTAGGAAACATGCTCTTAACCAACATGCCTTACCAAGTCTCTAAGATAAGACACAAATGCATATTCTATAAGACAAAATTATAATCAACTTGAGCACATTTAATTAAACTTTTGTCATCAAAAGTTATCATAGAGAAAAGAAATGTACACACCACAAACTGGGAGTATATATTTATAATACATACCACCAACACATGTTTATGATTAGTATCCAGAATACAGAGAGAGCTCTTCAAAAGATCAGTAAGAAAAAGGGCAAACCGTTTCACAGGAAAAAAAGGGCCAAAGGTATGAATGAGCATTTCAAAGAAAGAAAACATGAATGGTCTATAAACTTATTAAAAGATACTCAATCTCCTTAATAATTATGGAGATGCAGATTAAAATCACAGAAGAACCATTTGTGACTCCACAGGTTGGCAAATATTAAAAAGACTGGTAATAATAAGCTGTGGTAAGAATGTGTAGTGATTTGCACTGTTCATGGAGTACAAAAATTTGTACTAAGGAAGAAAAAAATGGGTAAAACAATTGACAAGATATTAACAGTGCCATAGAGAAGAAGAAGAATAGGATGATCAGAAAGATGAAATACATGAGCTGAAGTCCCACAGCTAGGCTTAGTGCTAAAGTTGGGCTTCCCACACAGGACTGCTGACTCAACTCTAGTGTTTTATTCTATACCTCAATTTTAGAGGGGCCAACATTTGTTTCTTTCTATGGATCCTAATGTTCCCTGCAATTTCTAAGTGAATCAGAATTGCTTTGGAGGTCTCCCTACTCCAGAGAGTATCAGGGAGGTCCTATACCTGTTGCTTTTGAATCTGTACTGTACACTGTAATCTATTTGGCTTATTTTATAAGTAAACATACAGGCAATGAATGAGTGCTTGTTCAAGGATTTTTGTATTCATTCATTCATTAATTTAAAAATTGAGCAACTACCATGTGCTCTAAAATAAACATATGCGCTACTATATTCAGAAGCACCTACAATGTGTAAGAAATTCTCATGGGAGGAGGGGCAAAACAAGTAAATATATCAAATGATAATGTCTATGGGGATAAATTAAACAGAGTACGAGAATAGGGGATTGATGGAGAATTTGGTTTCTCATATTTTCCTACAGAATGGACAGGTTTCAAAGGAGAATGGAGGGCAAAAGATTGGATATGATGGACATCCACAAATCTTTAGATAAATTTACCAGTAAAAGATACAGTGAAAAGGCAAAGTAGTTGGAGGGGATATGGAGGTCAAGGAGGGATTGATTTATTTACTTTCTTTTCAGAGATAGGACAGGATTTGTTTTTGTGCTAATTGGAATGCTCTAGTAGAGAGGATTATTAATGATTCTGGAAAAGGAACAATTGTTAGTACAATATTCTTGATGAACAAATAGGATATGGGGTTATTTAGTGCACAAGTGAAAGGGTTATATAGGGACAGTTTGTATAAAGAACAAAAAGTGAGGCAGAACAGACTCAGAGTATGTGCAGGTTTGTGGATGTGGTGGTGGTAGCGTGTGGAAGTTCTCTTTTGATTACCTCTTTCCTCTCAATGACGTAGGAAGTGAGTTCCAAAGCTGAGAAAGAGAAGGGGGTACAAGGGTTGAAGGTTATATAATGGAGGTGTAGGTATTTATTTGAAAAGTAAGTATTTTTAAAGGGAAAAATGTACCAGAAAATAATACTTCACATATATGTGAATATAATATATTTACAGATATAATAAATCACTGTATAACTACAAATTCTAATTTTTGTTTCTTAATTCCAACCTCCTCATTGATGCAATATTTTACTGAAAACTTATAGAAACTGGGAAAATTAGACTCTACCCTTTGCATGGAGTGGACAGCAAGCAATAAGTATTGTAAAGGTAAATGGAGACAGTGAAAAAAATAATCTATGACTTGAATAATACACGAAGAGATCATTCTCTCCTGAATACTTTCCTTTCAGACAGAGATTGACTTCATACTCTGAACTGGACCAAGGGATTTGACATATCTACAACATTTTTTTTAAAGGCACTCAAGAATTTTGCCTTGTGCTTTTCATTTTTCTCCAAAGTGGGGAAATGGTTTAGCGTTTATCTAAGTGCAAACATTACCCTTGTAATCCTAGAGGGTTAGGGAGATCTTGGTTTAGCCATCATATAACTTTCTTTTGCCCATGGGTGGCTTTACTTTGTGTATACTCAACATTTCCAAGTAGCCCTGTTTCTTCCAGAGGAAAACAACCTATTTTTACTGTTGTCCAACCTTGACCCGTGTACCTGTCTCCCTGATGAAAGGCTATGCCGGTGTTCGCTAAACTATTCATGTTGAAGATCATAATTCTGAGTTTTGACATTTTAAAACACTAAAACTTTTGTAGTGATTAGGTGTGGGGGGGATAGGATGCTGAGTCATAACTAGGTAGAAACGAGTAGGAGTTGATAAATCTAGGTGGAGAAATCAAGCCGCCCACAGGGGTTGCCAGAAATAGATTGGGGAGTTGTTTTTTTTTTTTTTTCCCTTCTACTTCTGCTTTTTTTTCAGCTTTGTCTTTAAGATTAAGATTCAGAATTTGAGCATGAAGAGCTGTTTGCTACAGTTTTATTGTGAGTTTGCTCATTCAGGTGAATCTTCTAATCCAAAATAAACTTTCTGGCTTTTATTCATTTTCTGGAGCCATAATTCTTAAAGTCAAACATGCCTTCTGTTTTTAGTTTTCCAGTTTCTAAAGCAAATACCATACAAATAGTTGGCTTAACAAAAGAAATTTATTGGTTCACGGTTTCAGAGGTTAGAGAGCATACTTCTTCCCAGGGTAGGTATTTTCTGGCTGGCTGGCAAGCTTTGGGGCTCCTTGACTTTTCCATCCCATGACAATATACATGGAGAAGTCTTCGTTTTCTTTCTCCTCCAGGTTCCCTTGGCTTCCAGCTTCTGGCTGCCGCCATTGGCTTCCCTCCCAGTCTGACTTGTATTCTGCTTATGAAGGACACCAGTAATCCAGGTTAAAGCCCAACCTGATTCAAGTGGGCCACATACTAAGATCGTGAAGATCTTATTTATAACAGGTCCAAACTCACCAGAATGTGGACCAAGATCAAGAACATGTCCAATCTGGGGTATGTAATTCAATCCACTATACCTTCTTTTTGTTAAAGGATATTCGTTTAATTTAAAAAGTACT
>JAQZBX010005786.1:0-30729 GCA_029593785.1 Cabassous unicinctus
CTAACTATTTTATACACATTATCTTTTAGAGTCATAACAGCATTATGAGTTAGGTTCTTTCAATGTCCCCCTTTAATAGATGAAATGATGAGATTTCATTTTTAAATGATGAGATGAGATTTAGAAATATAAAATAACATACTCAAGGACTCATGACTAGACAGGGATGGAGCTGAAATTTGAATCAAGGTAGTTTGATTAGAGAATGCCGGTTTCACCACTGGGCTATTCCTAGCATCAGCTTTCTCAAGCTGCATGATTTCTCAGAATCTGTATTAAATCAAACTTCTTTTCTGTTTTGTAATATAGTTTGAGATACCCAAGCAATGGCAGGTATGAGCACTAATATGGGAACCTTCACTGTGTATCAACTGTTTTGCTAAGTCCTTTAACCTCTTTCAACTCTTGGGGCATTCCAGGCAAATGGAACAATATGCAAAACTACACAGAACTCATTGAGTCAAATGCAATACGGGGGTGTTCCATACAACTTCATAGGGATGTTGCAAAGATAGGAATGGAGGAAAGACAGTTTAGACACATGAGGTACTAGTAGTGAGAATGTACATTTAAAGTCTATAGATTTACTTGGTACAACAATGACTGCTACACCTGAATGGATTTTATTAACGCTTTTCTTGTGAAGAACATAAAGGACTTAAGTATAAAAGACTATTATTGTTAGTGGTTTTAGGAGAGGGGATCATTCAACCAAAAAGATGGACAAGGAACCCACTGTGCTAACAGCCTGATCATTGCAATGTGTTAGGGGTAGAGGAGGTCCAAAGTAGGGAGCTGCCTCGCCCAGCCCAGCCTCACTGTCTTTTTAAAGATGAGTAAGACTTTCCCTGACAGATGGGAATAATGAGGATTGGACAGAGGGCATTCCAGGAAAATGGAGCAATATGTATAGCGGCGCAGAGGCATGAAATGGACTACATTCGCTTTGATCAGTAACTTAACATATATACATTGTGTGCTTAGACCACTCAAATAAGTTTAAAGTCATACTTTCTCCTCCAAAGAGTTCATAATATAATTCAATAGAAAAGATGCAAGTATGGAAAGAGAATATTGACAACATGTGGTAGAGGCCTGATCATTTTTGTGTGTGAATGAATGAATGCAGGTGTTAACAGGAAAACCTAGAGGAAGACAGAGCAGAGAGTGTTCAGTTTTAGGTAGAGTCCTTGAAGGAGAGGTGAGTCTTGATTCAGACTTTGAAGAGTAAGTAGAGTTGGATAAGTGGGTGGAGAGAAAGTATCCCAAGAGGGTGCAGAATAGCATGAGCAAAAAGCAAGCAGGGTGAAGCAAATTCTAGGGCAGGGATGAATGGCTGTAGAGAAGGGAGGAGAGACCCTAAGGCAGGCAGTCCCAGATCATGTTGAACCATGAATGCCAGGCTGAGCAGTTTGGACTTGGTCTTGTGGTTTGTGGGGAGTCCTTAAAGGATTATGAGCAACAGACTGATAAGATAAAGTTATCTTAGTATCTGTGGACTAAGGTGAGTTACAAATAATTTGACACATTCAGCAAACATTTCTTACAATTCTTAAGCTGAGAATTGTAAGCTACTAAGTGCCAAGTATGGATTACACCAAGATGAATAAGACCCATTCCTTCCTGTTAAGGAACTTTAGAAATGAAAATGGTGGTTGAGAAGGACTAATGTGATGAGCAGGCTGTACTGGAGGGAGAGGCAGAGGAAGAGACACTAGGAATGAAGAAATGAAGCCAATTTAGGAGCTAGGAGATAAAGCTGTGGGGTGGGATGGGGAGGAGGACATGGAACACAAGGAGTGGCTATAGGAGCTCCATTAGAATGAGAATTCTCATAGAATGATCAAAGATGGCAGATAGTAGAGAGAGCTTTTAAGCTTCAGTGGCTCGAATGGTGGTGGTGCCAATGACAGCATTTATTGAGCATCCACTATATGCCAGGCACTGTGATAGGTGTGAGTATACAACGTGAATAGAAACAAATTCTCTACTCACATGGAGTGCATATTCTAGTAGGAGAAGGCAGACCAATATTAAACAAACAAATAAATAGAGAACACGGTGGTAAGTGCATGACAAAGAATAAAGCACAGTAAGGAATAAAAGAGTGGTGATGGGATGTGTTATTTATATAGGGTAATTGGGAGTGTAGTGGGTTGAATGGTGACCCCCCCTCCCCAATATGGCCACATCTTAATTACTGGAACCTGTGAATGTGACCTGATTTGGAAAAAGTGTCCTTGCAGATGCAATTGAGTTCATGATCTTAGTTGAAGAGATCTAATAACAAGTGTCCTTATAAGAGACACACAGTGGAGATTAGACAGACAGACGAGGAGAAGGCCTTATGAAGATGGAGGCAGAGGTTGGAGTGAAGAAGCCACAAGCTAAGGAATACTGACAGACAGGATTCCTGTCATCTTCCAGAAACTGGAAGAGGCAAGGAATAGAATCTCCTCTAAAGCCTCCAGAGAGAGTGTGGCCCTACCGACCCCTTGAGTTTGGACTTCTGGTCTCCAGAACTGTGAAAGAACAAACTTCTGTTGTTTTAAGCCACCAAGTTTATGGTAATTAGTTATGGCAGCTTCAGGAAACTAATGCAGAAGGTGATACTTCTGATAAATTGACTTTTTTTTTTTCTTTGGAAGGAACAATGTTTATTTCTTCCTCCCCAGGAATGGTATCTTGGAGAGTGAGGGCAGGGGAAAAGTATTTATATTAAGTGGAACTGTGACTTTATGGAATAGAATTTCCATAGTCATTTATGAAACATATAGACTGACTCACTCTTTTCTCCCAGAAATTCATTCAGTTGCTGTGATTGGAGGAGGAATAAATTGACATTTGATGAAAGAAAAAAGGGAGGAAGCAGACCATACAAATATGTGGGGGCAGAGTACCAGACAGTAAGAACGGCCAGTGCAGGGGGCCTCAGGTCAGCATGAGTGGGGCAAATGTGAGCAATGGCAAGGAGGTCACGTACGTGGAGTTGAGAGGCAAGGGAGTCGTCACGGCAATTGGATCAGGGAGGTAGGGACTGGGGGTTTGGGAGTAGGTCACGGAAAGGACCCTGAATGAGATGAGATGAAATGAGATGAGAAGCCAATGGAAGGCTTTGAACAGAAGAGAGCTATGATCTGATTCTTTAAAAAAACAACAACACAACACTATGGCTAATGTGGGAAGAGTTAACTGTAGTGGGACAAGGGAGAAGCAGGGAATCTTGCTACAAGACTATCGCACTAATCCCTGGAGAGATGATGTTGGATTGAACTGAAGCAATAATGGCAGAAGTGTTGAAAATTAGTCAGATTCTGGGTATTCTTGGAAGGTAGAGTTGATGATTTGGAGAGGAAGTATCAGTGATAGAGAAACATCAAGAATGTCTCTCAAAGTGCTGACCCATGCAATCAGAAGAATAAGTTGGCATTTATTGAGATGGAGAATTCTCAGGCTGGTGCATGCATGTGTGTGTGTTTGTGTGTTGGGAGGTTGGAATCAGGAGCTGTAAAATAGGCATACTAAACTTGAGACTTAGAAATAGAAATATCAAGTAGGCAGTTGAATATATGAATTTGAAGTTTAGAGATATTCTCTGGCCTGGGGATATGATTTTTAGAGTTGTCAGTGTATAGATATTCTTTAAGGCCATGAGACTGGATGAGGTCATCAAGAGAGCGAGAAGGGAAAAAGAAAGAGGACTGGCAGTTGGGAAGGTGAGAGAGAACCAGCCAAGGGTCCTGAGAAAGAGTGGCCAGTAAACCAAGAGGAGAACTAAAGGAGAGTGATGCCATAGAGGTCAGATGAAGGGAATGTTGTCAGGAGTCATTAACTTTGTCAGATGCTGCTCTTAGTTCGAGTAGTATGAATATGAGGACTGGGAAGTAGCTACTGGATTTAATAACATCAAGGTCAATGGTGACCTTGATGAGAACAATTCTGCTGGAGTGGTAGTGACAAGAAAGCCTAACTAGAGTTATTTTCTGAGAAAATGAGAGGTGAGGAAGAGCAGAGACCAGAAGTGTAGATCATTATTTTGAGGACATTTGTGTAAAAGGGAGCAGAAGAATGGAGTGGTAGCTAGAGGGATGTGGGGTCAATGGCGTTTTTTAGTAGGAGAGAGATGTTATGGCATGCTTGTATGTCTGTAGGTGGATGAGAATGAGCCTTTTGACAAGGGAATATTGAGGACAGACAGGACAGGACTGACTAAGTGGAGATGAGATTTTATGCACAAGTGGTGGAGTTGGCCTTGGAGAGGGGAGCAGGACAATTCATCATTGTAACAGGAATAAAGGCGGGGATGTGAATACAGATACAGGTAGGTTGTTGATTTGGTGGGGGCCTTACAGGAGTTCTCTTCTGGTTCTGTTATCTCAGTGACATAAGAAGCAGTCTACCAGTATAGAGAGAGGAGATGGAAGAGATGGTGAGGGTTTTGGAAGGAAGATGGTGAGTTTGTTTTTGCCCAATGTATTAGTTTCCTAAGGATGCTGTAACAAAGCACCCCAAACTCAGTGGCTTAAAACAACAGAAATTTATTGTTTCAATGTACTAGCTTCTGGTGTTTGCTTCAATCCTTGATTTTCCTTCGCTTGCAGGTGCATCAGTCCAATCCCTTCCTCCTCCATCTTCATGTAGCCTTTTCCCCAGTGTCTGCCTGTGCTTCCTCTCCCCTTCTTCTAATGACACTCACCATGTTGGATTCAAGGCCCACCTCCTTCAGTATGACCTCATTTTAACTAATTCCATCTGCAATGACCCTGTTTCCAAATGAGATAACACTCACGGGTACTGGGAGTTAGGACTTCGCCATATCTTTTTGTGGGACACAATTCAAACCGTAATACCCATGTTGAATTTAATGTGCCAATTGATCTTTCAAGAGAAAACGTCTGGGAGGTGGTTAGAGCAATGTGACTGCAACTCAGGAGGGAACAGTGAGGAAAAGGAATTGGGTGCCATCTGCAAAGAGGTGATTGCTGAAGCCATGAAAGCTTTCCAAAATACAATTACACAATGGTAAGTCCCTCGAATGCCCATATTGGGTGATAGGATAGGAAATGAGAATACAGAAGAGGAGACAAAGTTCAGAGAAACTAGTGTGGCACTCTCTCTTCCTTTGCTGCTTCTCTCTCTCCACAAGTGACAAGGTCACTCATAACTGCTGAGGGCCTGCTGTATGCCACTCACTGTGCTACCTACCCTTTGAGTTTGTTCTCACAGAGTCCTATTATTATTGCTCTTGTTTTACCAATGGGAAACTAAGGCTCAGCAGACACAAATGAAAGAGGCAGACCAGTATATGAATGCAGCCTGTCAAACCTTTTCCACTATATCATGTAGGGACAGAAAGTTCCATGAAGATAGCAAATACTCCATCAGTTCCTCAACCACGGTATTCTAAAAGATGGCAATTTCTGACTAAGCATTCTCTGCATTTCTCATCACTTTTAATCTTTACAATAAGATAAAGCTTCACCATCTGGTAGACATGGCCTTACAGCAGTGGTTTAGTGACTGACAGCATCTCTGAGTGATTTAGAGAAGGGTGAAACTCTTCTGTGACAGATGCCACCCTGAACCACAGTATGTAATTAGGTGAGAGCAGGGCAAGCCAGAGTGGAGCCTTACCTCACCTCCTCTACCAGGCATCCTGTGCAGGCTATGCCCAAGGTGCCCAACCATCATCATCATCCTCATTTTAAAAATGAGAAAACGAAGCTCAGAAAGGTCATGCAACATGCCCAAAGCCACTCAGGTGCCAAGTGGCTGCATCAGAAACTTGACTCAGATCTCCATCTAGCTTAAGAACCTGGACACTTACCACCAGACAATATGGGCATTTGACCTCACCTGAACCAAGACGCCTCCCTGGATTTCTATTGGAAAGAAGGTGCTGACTTTGACCTTTATTAAGCATCGACTTTGTGTGTGGGGTTACTGATAGGGTGCTGGGTGACAAAGAGCTGAGCAAGCACTTGGGGCTTCCAGGTAGGGTCAGGAAGATAGCGCACATATCTGAGTGGGCCCAAGAGAAGAGCCTGAAGTGTGTGGTGGTTCAGATAACAGCCTCAGGCTCCAGGGGCTGTGGGAGCTGGAGCCAAGCAGCCGGCTCACAAGTGCCTGTGGAGTCCTGTGGAACCAGGGCTGAGAGGGCAGCTGGGTCAGCGCCCACGTAGGCAGGCATCCACCAGGGGTGCAGAGCAGTAACAGTATTTTTGTCTGCAAGGGGTCTGTGTGTGGCCGTGGTTTGTGGTCGTTAGGAAATTGTCCTAGAAATCCATCCGGACTCCTTTGTTGAGTGATATTACTGCATGGCGAGGCAGTCCTGAGGCTTGGAAGAGAGAGTAACGAGGACAAGTTTGTATCCAAGGCAGCCTCTGGCCAAGGAAGGTTAAGAAATTGTAGCTGAAAAACTGGCTCAAATCCTCTCTGCCCTTCATTTGCAATTGGATTAATGAAGCCTTGATGTCCTTATCTGTAAAATGGGGCTAATAATACCCACTCTGTATACAAATAAAATCATTATAGTTGATCTTAAGCAGCAGTTGGTTATAATCATTGGGAGTATATTTTAATTTATATTCCAAGGGAATATTAGCTCAGACTAAAACTAAAAAATGTCATGTGGCATCTAGCTGCATAGTTGATTGATGCCCAGGGCTTCAAAGCTCTATATCAGCCCAGTTTTTCAGTGCCACATTAAAAATGTAAAATTACTTTTATGACTACCTTTTTATTTCTTCCCATACATACAAATTATTATCTTTCCAACATTTAATCAATATTAAAAATTATTCATGGGATATTTCAACTTACGAGTTTTTGCCATTCAGTGTGTATTTTATACTTACAGTCATCTCAATTTGGAAGTTACTTTTCAATGGTTAAAGCAAATTGTAGTCCTACAAAAAAAAAAAAATAAAGCTGTGCTCAATAGAAAAAAAATTTTTACACTGCTTCAGCTCCTTATTTAACTAGACACATTTCAAGTATTCAACAAGCACATTGGTTTGAGGCTACCATATTGGACAGCACAGTTCTATCTAATCTAGCCTATCTGTCTATTCTAAATTATTTTTTCTTATGTCACTAGCCACACCTGCCTCCTATAATCAGGTGGGTTCCTGCATTATCCCAGTTTCCTCCTCTGTCAAGCAAGGATACTAAACATGCCTGCACCTCTGGGTGCTTGTGAGAGCAAGCAAGATTAGATCTGTGAAGCCACCTAGAACAGTGGCTGGTGAGTAGTCAGTGTCAGCAAATGTCAGCTCCTCCTTCCAGCTTTCTTCTGTTCCTGTAGGCCCCCTGCTTCTCCCCGTCTAGATGGATGTCATCCATTTCTTAACGGTTCTTTTCATCCATACCTTGTACCTGGTTGCTCTGAGCCATTATTCATCTACAGTTTGACCCATAATCATATCTACACTTTTTTTTTAAGATTTACTTTATTTATTTATTTCTCCCCACCCCCTCATTGTTTTCGCATTTGCTATGTCTGTTCGTCTTCCTTGTATCTTTAGGAGGCACTGGGAACTGAACCCCGGACTGCCGATGTGGGAGGGAGGCACCTAGTCACTTGAGCCACCTCCGTTCCCTGCTTTGCTGTGTCTCTCATTATGTCCTTCTTCTTGTGTCTCTTGTTGCGTCATCTCATTGCGTCAGCTTGCTGCGGCTGCCCTGTCACGTCAGCTCGCTGTCCTGCTCGTCCTCTCTAGGGGGCACCGGGAACCTCTGCTCCCTGCTTTGTTGTGTCTCTCATTATGTTTTTCTTCTTGTGTCTCTTGTTGCATCATCTTGTTTTGTCAGCTTGCCGCTCCTGCCTGTCGCGCCAGCTGTCTGTCTTCTTTAGCAGGTGCCGGAACCGAACCACGGAGCTCCCATGTGGGTAGGTGGGAGCCCAATTGCTTGACTCACATCTGCTTCCCCATAGCTACACTTTTGTCATTTGCATTCTGTCACTTATGTTAATCTTGTTTTTCTAATGCCCTGAGGCCCCTTTGGGCCAGGACCAGAGCCCTCCAGATTTCCCAAGTGCTTTTCCACAGTGCTGAGTTCACAGTTCAGAATAAATGTATACGTTCATATTTTCTGATTGATTGATTGATTGCGATTGTCTCAGAGGTGTTCAGAGTGACCCGGGGAACTCCATTTGGATTTGAAAAATTGACTGTAGACAAAACACTTTGTGGATTAAGTGGCACATGGAAAATTAAGAATTGACTGTGATTTGCCCTGATGTGACATTTGTCAATTTCAAGTTACTTTATTTTAAATTTTGCAATCAATTAAAATTTTTTTTCTTAAGTAAAGTATGGATCACATGGGAAAGCTTTTAGAAAATAAAGGAGAGGGAAGAAAAATCCACTTAAAATCCTATCACAATTCTTTTTTTACTACTCTGCTGGTTTTTTTTTTTATCCCAATTTAAGTTACCCCATTATCAGATTCTTTTTACAGGTTGCTTGGTAGAAAACAGGCTGGTTTCTCCATTTTACAGATGCTGAAACTGAGGATCAGAGAGATTCAAGCAAATTGCCCAATTTACATTAGAAATTAGGGGGAAGACACAAGAGAAAGGCAGGGCTTTTGACAAAGGCTCCTAGTATGGTACTAGCAGGTTATGTTAGAGCACTTGCCTCCGGGAATCACTGTCAGAAGCTTCCAGGACTGATATGAATTAGAGCGTAAGAGAGTATAAGAAATAGCATCATCTTTATTTTCACCACATGTTTAGTTGCCTTCTACGATTGTCAGGGTTCCTTAACATCAATAGGAAAAGGGGAGTTTGTGAAAAAAACCCAAATGGCAGTGGCATTCAGTGACATCTTTGAAAGGAACCTGGTTTCAGTTAGATCGGTGAGGCTTTGTTAGACCTTAACCAGCTTTGACAGCTTAAATTTGAGATTTTAACCCCTCCATAAGGCTGTTAAACCAGCCAGAAAATCTGGAGCATTTGAGAAATTCTGCAGATTGAGGGGACACAAATTGATTGGAAGGAGCCCAAGGCTGGAGCTTGGGATGCAGGTGCAGGTGGAAGCAGGGGAGTTGTGTCCGGGATGCCAAGTTTCCACAGCTCCCCAAATGACAGGGGCTCCTCGATTTTCAGCCCTGCCCTCTTCCAACATGTAGCTGCCCTTCTGGTTATGCCCGTAAAGTGGGTCTCTAATACATCGGCATTTTAAGCAAAAGTAAGGAGAAATGTATAATAGAGCCACCTTGCTCTATGCCCTGCAAGAAATGCACTGACCTGCCCACTTAGTGAATGTTTAAGGACTTGCAACATTTGCGGAATGTGCAGAGGGCTCAGGTTTAGATTCAGACAGCATCAGAGCTGGAAGGCATCTTCCCTTGTTTTGGGGACACGTAAACGCGGGCTCAGAGAGGTGCCGTGACTTGCTTGAAGTCTCCTGACTGACCAGTCCAGTAGAATGAGTAATCCCCTGTGCCCTATTTCAATAGACTTTAACTTGACACCACTTTTGTCCAAGCTTACAGTTTACTGCTCATAATAATCAAGCAAGAGCACAGGCTTCCTGTCACCAAAGGGCACAGAGGTGGAGTAAACTCCAGCCACAAAGGGCATTTCCCACCCACTTGGGTCTGGCTGATGCCTCCCAAGTCTATTTTCACATGGGCTCTCTTTCCCAAGCTTTAGACTTTTATAACTCTTGGTGTCCAGCGGTTTCTTCTATGCCTCTCTGGTCTCCTTGCCAGGAATCAAGTCCCAAGGATCCCAGTGTGAGAACCACAGACCACTTTATCCAAATGTCCATTAAATGAATATAGGCAATGAATGGCCTTTTGCTCTCTGAAGAACTCACAGAGGAGCAGGCGTTATTATGGCCACTTTTTGGAGAGGACAACTGAGAAGCCAGAAGGACCAACCAACCAGCTCAGAAACACCCAGCAAGTCAGGATTAACTCCCCAAGTGCACTCCCTTGGGTACTTGCTTATGCTCAGAGGTGACAGAGACCTAGAGCTGCAAGGTATTGGGGGGCTGTCCAGAGCATTCACGGCTTCCCCGTGCACCTTCCCCGTTTCCCTCTCTTACCCTCCGGACAGCTGAGAAGAGGCTTCCAAACAGCTCGATTCCACCGGGGGATGGAGTGGGAGAGAGGCTGGCCCAGCTGCAGTGGATAATTTGTCTGGTTTACTAGGTCAGTTTCCTGTCAGGGCCCACTGTGGTTTAAAATTATTGTGGAGCCTGAGTTCTTATCAACAGAAGCCTTACAAGTCCCCATCCTGGAGGGGGCGGCGTCTCCATAATCTTTCCAGGCCTTGCTTCTATTTTTGAGGGCTGGACATTGTTTTCCTGGGTGACCCATGATGCATCGCAGTGTCAGGGCATCGGGTTCCACGTTTCGGAACTCAGCTCCTTTTCCGCTGAAGCGCTTCTACAGCGCAGAGTCCTTTTCAAAGGGAATTTCACTTGATTTGTAAATGAGACCTGCTGTCTTATTCTCCCCCTCTATCTGTGGCTGTGTGGTCTCCTACGCGGTAGTCACCAGCCACTTGAACTGCGGCCTGTCAGAATTCAGATAGCCCGTAAATATGAAATACATACTAGATGCCGAAAATGAGTGCGAAAAAGAAGGTAAAAGCGCCCGTTACTTTTTAAATATTGATTGCATGAACGTAATCCCATGCAATGATATTTTTAATAAATCGGGTTAAATTAGAAAAATAAAATTAACCTCACCTGTTTCTTTTTACCTTTTTAATGAGGCCACAAAAAATGTTGAACTTACGTATATGGCTCGCATTCTGTTGGTGTTGGGCGGTGCTGCTCTACCCAGATTTATTTTCCCTAGAATGCCGGTTGCTTCTGTGCTCCTGTTACTGTTAGAAAGACTTGGGTTCAACCCTAGTTCTCATGTGACTAGCTTTGTCATCTCCAGCAAGTTGCTTCAGATTCTTTACCTGATGCTAATAACACCGTCTGTGCTACCTCCCTCTGATGAAATTTATATAAGGGAGAAAACATTTTGAAACTGGGTAGCATTGAGTGTAAGGAATTATGATTACTATTAGGTGGTAGCAGCTGCCAACGGCATAATAGAGAATCCGGTGTATCTAGGACTATTCCTCGCCCTCTACTCTGTGCAAGGAGAAAACTGAGAGAGCCTTTCTCTTCCTCGGCGTTCAGCACAGCAGTTTGAGAGAATTATCCTTTGGTTAACAGTTCCCAGAATAGATTGAAGAGGTAAACAAAAAGGCCATCAAACTGGGTGAGGAGAGACGGAAAGCTGCTGGCATTTCACTTCTTTTGTTCTCCTTCTTGGCTGTCAGAATAGAAACTGACGGGCAGTTGGTGGTTGGACGCCTCTGCAAAGTGGCCTGATCAGATTCCTGAGCTTCTAGGTCACTGGGCAGGATCGCGCCTGGCCGGAGCCACGGCTGCTCCCGTCTGGCCCGGGAAGGTGTGAGAAGAGGACTCGCTTTCATTTCTCTGCAAGCACCTATTGAGGATCCGTGATGTGCTGGGCATCGACCTTATCTTTAGAAGGGTTTCGTGAGCCAGCAAAGGGCTAACTAGAGGAAATGAGGGGGAAAAAAAATGTTGGACATTAGTTTAAAACAACAACAATGAACAAACTAGAAACAAAGAAGAAAAGAAAATCGTCTTCCTTGCCTGTACTTTCTGCTCCCTTTTATCTTTAGAGTGCACATAG
This sequence comes from Cabassous unicinctus, assembly GCA_029593785.1. NCBI lineage: Eukaryota > Metazoa > Chordata > Mammalia > Cingulata > Chlamyphoridae > Cabassous > Cabassous unicinctus. Next base: position 11,680 of record JAQZBX010005786.1, read on the forward strand.
TGCCCTGGAAATGTTAACTGAATGAATGAATGATTAGTTTGTATCAAAATAGACACGTTCATTTGTAAAATAAAACCACTTTGGATGTTCTGACTAATTTTTTTAAGTCCCCAAAGAAGCTACCAGAAGATGCTGTGTGTGTTTGGAGCAAAGTAAGTTTCAATAAATATTCAATGTATTAACAGGTAATTGATAATATCAGGTCCCAGAGAAGGGGAGGTTCACCCTACCTTTATCTGATATCAAAGATTTTTCTGAAGGGTAGGGGGAAGTAATTCCCTTTAAAATTTTTCTTTCAAGCCATAACATACAATTTTATATAAACCTCAAATACAATCATATTATATATGCATTTATTTGTTGTGATAGTGGTCTTTGTATTGTTCTCTGTTTTTCATTGGCTCCTCTCTCACTTTCCCCTCTCCACCAATATCACCTCCTCCCAGGTAACCCATATTAACATACTAATATGTTTCTTTCCTTATTTTCTCCAAGCTCACATAATGGCACGCATGCAACTAGCATCCACATATAGGGTGCTTTGTGTTAAGATGTATTCTAGTTAAATGAAATAAAATTGTATTACTTCTCTGCTCCTTTCTTCATTCGGATAGTTCATGGGAATTCTGCCAGGGCATTTGGTATAGGGCTAAATCATTCTTTTTAGTGACTGCATAATATTTCATCATTTGGAATTTTCATCATTTTCCTAACTATTTATGTAGTCTGTTTCCAGGTTTGTTGGTTCATTTGTTTTTGACACTATGCACAATGCTTGTGTATATAACTTTTTTGTGCTGTGCTTTTATTTATATAAGCTAGATTTCTAGGAGTAAGCTTGCAGAAGTATATTTAAATTTTAGCAAATAATGCCACATTACTTTCTAAAATGGCTGTATCAATTCTCATTTTCATCAGCTATGTAAAAAAGTACAACTTTTCAAACATCTTTCCCTCCAAAAGGCATTCTTTTTGAAATATTTTCCAGTATGATACTAAGAATTAATGACTCATTGCTCTAGGCCTTTTTTTAAAAGTCTATACACCCCTTCTGAGTTATCAAATATTAAAAGAAAAGAAAATCCCAGTTTGTAATATAGAAATATATGTGCCTCTTTATTAACATATTAAACAACGACATCTAGCTACAGGTCTAATAACTACCACAATTTCAAAGATGTGATGAATATAAATGATATTTCAAGGTATTTCCAAAAACTGTAATGTGATATGTAAATATATACGATATCCGTTGGAGACAAAGTCACAGCTAATGTAACTGTGGTTTGCTGCCTACACTCATAATTGAAGGATACACTATATTTCATTTAGAAATTGATGAAAATAAAAATGTAAACTTTTTCCATCTGAGCTCATGAATCACTAAATAGTATTCATGGACTCCTTGGAGTTTCCCTATATCCCAGATTAAGGACTTTTGCTCTAGATTTCAGAGAAGAGGCCATGGAGACTATCTTATTCTCCTCTTTCACTTTACAGATAGGAAACTGGTTCAGAGGCATTATCCTAGAGTTTGTGGCCTGGTCAAGAGCTGAATTCAGATCTCCTGGCTCCCTATCTAATGTTCTTTTGCCACAAATGCTATCTTTCTCTTGGCAGCCCCACCCCACCAGGTGAAGTCTCCTTAGCCTTCTCTGTTTGTTCTCCAAATCCTGGTTAAATCAGCGTTTGGAAAACTATGGCTCATGGGCCAAATCCAACCTGTTCTTGTAAATAAAGTTTTATTGGAACACAGCCATGTTCATTTGTTTACATATTGTCTGTGGCTGGCAGAGTTGAATAGTTGCAATAGAGACCTGAAATATTTACTGTCTGGCCCTTTGCAGGAAAAGTTAGCCAATCCTTGGTTAGCCCTAGAGGTGATATACATCCTCATGTCAACTGTCACTTGATGTTCCACCTTCCCAACTGTGGGAACTGTGGAGCGGAGAGCAAAGTAGGACTCTTGCTTTAGGGACTTTGCATATGCTGGTCCCTTTCTCGGGAATACTGAATCCCCATCCCCAACTCCTGTGATTTCCCTTCAAGAAGCTTTCCCTTTCAAGAAGTTCCATCCCTTTCCTCAAGTCTGGTTTATGTGTCCCTAATGTGTGCTCTTTTTGTTTGTTGTGCCCACCCTGGACAGCATTTGTCATATTGTATTTTAATTGCCCAGCTTCCTGTCTGTCTCCCACACTAGAGATAGCCTCCCTGAGGTCAGAGACCATATCTTTCTTATTCTCTGGTATATCCTTAATACCTGGCTCTACAGAGATATGTAAAACAAATTTGTTGAATGGATAGGTGAATGAATGAATGAATGAATAAGTGAGGTAGATGAAGTTTATTCCCAGTGGCCCCTACCTCACCATTCTTTGTCCTTTTGCCTTTTTGGTCAGAAACAGCCTCACCATAATCTTCTTCTAGTAAAATGTGCTTTTAGGAAATAGTTTAATAAACTCATATTTGAATAACTGATATGGATTAATATAAATTCCATGAGGACAGAAACCATGTCTATGGAATTTGCCCATAAGTAAGACTTCTGTGCTTCAGAAGCACAAAAGGAGACATTCTATTTCCAAAACATTTCCTAACTTAGCTCCCTGACACCAGCAATTCCACAATTAGAGATGTAATCCTTTGGCCTAATCCCCCCTGAAGTCCCCACAAATGTTAATTTAGTCAGTAAATATCTATAGATAGATGGGTGCAGTAAAACTGGGGCCCTTATTCTTAAGGCCCAGCTGTCATCATGGCTGCTCTCCCCACTTTCTTTGATCAGTGCCTCTTAAGGCTCTTGGTTTCCAGGATTATGACTGCTTCTGGTGATGGAGGCTGCAGGGAGGGTGCCACCTGTTACAGCCCAATATCTTGTTTTTTCCCTACTAGGCTCCTTTCTCCAATGCCCTGCTGCTGTGCTCTCGGGAAAGAGACCTCACTAGTTCTCCAAAGTGCAGGAGAAGCTGGAAATCTCTCGGGAAGTTTCCCAAATCTTTTGCAGCCTTCCAGAGGGCTGGAAAGCTTATCTAGGTACAACTCTTAGATTTTTCTGGTTATTAGCTCAGAGAGACCCTGTGGTAGAGAGGAAGGGCAGGTAGGGAAAGTGAGAAATTATAAGCATTTCCTTCTCTGCCTTGCTCTCCCCTTGGGCTGAGGCCATGAAGGCTAAGCCAGTTTAGTTAATAGTGACCTTTCTCTCTCTATCACTGATTCTCAGCTAACTTTTCTCAGGGTAGGATGGATACAATAGATTCTATTTAGATATAAGCCTTCTGAAGGCTCTGTGGCCCCCAATACCCGGATACTTTTTTTTTTCCCAGCTCCTTCCTCCTTAACCACCCTCATGAGAAACGTATTTTATTCATGACTCCCCACAGTTCTAGACCCGTTGCCTGACATGTTCAGATTATCCAAGGTCATTTGGTCTTCACCTCCCAATGCCAGTTTTTCCTGGGCAGGCGGCCCACCCGGGCCTCCGTCTATAAGGCCTTCATTAAAATCCCTGGCCGGTGTAGCCTGCTGGGTTACACAAGTGGCCTGTGCACAAAGATGGTCCCCTCTGCCCAAAGAATGCCCATACCGAGTTAGACACACCAACTTCCCAGCCCACACGGCAACTGCACATCCCTTCCTTTCTGGAGCGTACCACCAGCCCAGGGATGGCCTGTGACGAACGTTTGCCCTCAGGCCACGCTGGCGCCTAGGGAAAGCTTTAGATGCATGTGTGTTTTCTCACAGAATTATAAAGCCCAGCAGCTCTCCCGTGCCAGCGGCAGTGGAGAGTTTCTGTGTTTTTCGACTATTCATTAGTGATTACATACCCCCCGAACACCTGCAAGACCAATTCATAAAGCAAGCATTCATGGACTTTGGCAAGGGCTTCATGGGAACTGCAGGGTACGGGGGACACTCATTGTATCTCTAGATAAAAAACATTCTCTTACCAAGGAGGCCTCTGAAAATAGAAGCAGGCTGCAATTTCAGTTCAACACCATGGGGTATTAAAAAGAAAAGTGTTACTTCACCTCGCCTCTTTATAAAGTCAGCGCACTGTGGGGCTGCGGTGTTTTTGGACAAATCCTCTTTCAGGACCCTTTCGGGGGTGCAGAGAGGGGAGCCGTGGCACTGCTTTGAGTGTGAGAGGGCCCGGCCCGGCCAGCGGCGAGTTGGGGCATTCTCTGCCGCAAGTTACGCTGATTCGCAGGAGGACGACAGGAACTGTGGAACCTGGGTGGCCTCCTGTGTGAGTCTGGGTAACAGATTGCTGCTGCCACTTCTAAAAAACGGTGCCACGATTCATCCAAACAGGCCAGCGATAATAAATAACCAACAGAAAACTAACATCTCGCTACAAAACATGGGCTTGACCTCTAGCAGGGCTCTCTTTTGCCTTTATTTATTTGTTTTGTTGAATGCTCTCCATAGAGTGACAAAATGGCTGGGGCTGGAGCAGTAAGACTGGAAGACAATGCCGGGACACGGGGGTTACGTCCGCCCGAGGCGAACGGGCAGAGCCAGTCCTTGGAAGTACCGTGAGCACCATTGTACGGAATAGGGAAGTCGAGACCCTCCTCTGGGCATCTGGAAGCATACATATGAAAACGTATTTATATTTTGTCCCCAGAGGCAATAAATGGAGTTTGTTTTGATCCGCTGTCAGATGAAACGGACCTGCCTGGATAACTCAGCAGGATTTTTCTTGCGTGTTGTCTGTGCGTGCGTGGGAAGGAGCTTTCCCCTTGGCTCTGCCCGCCTAGCGGCCTCCAGTGCTCAATTAGCCTCCTGAAGCGCCACATTCTCAGATAATAGCGAATCCACTCGGAGAAATGGTGCTCGCCGTGTGTTTTATCGTCACACGTATAAACACATGTAGGCACAAACTCATTTAGGTTAGAGAGGACTTTTAATGGGACATCTGGCTCTCTTCCACTACTTCTTGTCAAAGCAAAGCAAGTTCCCTTGTTAATATCCTATAGCAAACACACGGTTGGCTAGAATCTGTGGTTAAGGAAAAGTATTTTTGTCTCGTTACTGATTCAGATAGTACAATGGAGTGCAAACAGAATGGTCCAACCTAAGACAGTACAGTAGGAATCTCCATATACATCATTAGCCCTGAAAGGTGGGAGCTGCTTTATGGTGTTTTAAACAAGTGAACCCATGGCTGACAACTGATGACACAGCGAGGACAGTGACGATCATGATGAAGGGACTTGTAGCTGTTGTAAAGCTCTTGCTCTTCTGTTGGGGGAGGCAGTGGGGTATAGTGGCTAAGATTATGCACCCTTGGACTAGCGTCCTCGAGTTTGAACCCTGGCCCTGTCACTTACTAGCTGTGTGACCTTGGACCATTGTGTTTTTTTTAAGATTTATTTTTTATTTATTTCTCCCCACCCCCTCGTTGTTTGCATTTACTGTGTCTGTCTGTTGTGTGCTCGTCTTCTTTTTAGGAGGCACCGGGAACCGAACCCAGGACCTCCGATGTGGGAAGGAGGCGCCTAATCGCCTGAGCCACCTCCGCTCCCTGCTTTGCGGTCTCTCATTATATTTTCCTCATGTCTCTTGTTGCATCATTTTGTTGTGTCAGCCTGCCACACCTGCCCGTCGCGTTAGCTTGCTGTCTTGCTCGTCTTCTTTAGGAGGCACCGGGAACCGAACCTGGGACGTCCCATGTGGTAGGCGGGAACTCAATCGCTTGAACCACATCCGCTTCTCTTGGACTGTTTTTGACCTCTCTGTTTTTCAGAAGTTAAGTAACTTCCTCATCTGTAAAATGGCATAACAATCGTCTCTAACCTCAAAGGGTAAGTATTAAACAAGTTAACATGAGCAAAGTAATTTAAAAAGTGCCCAGCTATGTAAATGTTAGCTGTCACCAGACAAATTATCCAGATCATCGACTGCTGAAGAATTGTTTACATCATCCAATGCCTTTCTAGAAACAATTGCTCTCCTCCATGTTTAATAATTATTAAGCGCTCATACGGGATGTTAGATATTGTTCATGCCTCACGTCTTAAAATGGCTCTCCACTTTATAAAGGAGAATGCTGCGATTAGAAAGAGTAATTAGTTCAAGGTCACAGAGCTAGTTAGTAGTAGAGCTGGAATTCAGTCTGGGCTGACTCAAGAGACCATGGTTTTAATCACCAAGCTACCCTACCTGCTTTTGCTTCAGAAGAGATCAAAGCCATGGTATATTTTGTTTTCCGTCCTTTTTAAGGTTGCTCTTTTGAAAGTCAGATGTAGGCAATGCTGAAGGTTCCCAAAGCTTCATGCTCATATGGGCAGTAGTTTATGTGGGCAGACACAAGGCAAAGCGTGGAGAACATCCATTCTCGCATCAATCCAAAATGCTTCATAGCCTGGCTCTGCCCAGCACAGTCCCGTCTCAAAATCTCGGTGTTCTCATGAGTAAAATGGGGATAAGAAAACTTAGGGCCCTTCCATATTTAAATGAAATAATGAATGTTAAAAGCCTGGCATGTATTTGGTGCTCAGTAAATGATATGTTTTATTACTGTCATTCAGTGGCCACCCCCTCCAAGATCTCAACTGATTGTATTTGGGAAGTAGGAGCTGATTAATTCAATGAGAAAATATCATCAGCTGCAGAAATAGTCACAGCATCAAACCCATAAAAATGCTAAATCTACTTCCCTGTCCTCATGTTAACACATAAGCAAAGTAATTTGACACATGCCATTATTTAAATAATTCAATCTGTGTAAATAGCCAATAAAATCAGGTGTCCACCACATCTAGTTTTTCTTAGTGGCAGGATTTTTTGTTTTTTTTATAGATAATTCCCTACACGTCCCCCTATGCTTTGTATGGATGTGGTCATAAACGGTAACACTTGAAAAGAGCAACTAGATTTTGTAAGATAATTTCTTTTTTCTCCTGTTCACCTCACCTGTTAGCTTGAGGCTTGATTTGGTTCCATTCACAGTGTAGTCTACAGAGCAGTAAGTGGAGAAGGTTGTCAGTTACCTAATAATGATGCAACTTTGGATAATTTAGGCAGGAATAAAAGGCTTGCTCTTTTCTGGATGATTTGGTTAATTATCTGGTTAAATTAGGTTAAAACCTTTTTGTCAGGGTCTCTAATTATCTGGAAACCCAGGTAACTGTGTCCTTTTTAAAGAGCTTTCGGCTTGAATTACTCATCGACATAACCCAGCAATTCCTCACCTGCCGTTTTGCTCCTGGATTTGGATTGAGACTCTTGAATTCTTCTATTTATAGCTCCTTGTAGCTGCAAAAAATTTTTTTTCTTATACAAAAGAGAGTTCCAGCTTTAAGCAGTGTGGATACTGGTGCTTCCCTTGGAAGATCGGTAGCAAATTTTCCCAAGAGACACAAACAAACATGTACATAACTGGAATATCAATGAGGTCTTTTTAGAGGCGACACATTAAAATGCAAGGCAGGAGATAATGAGATAAGCAGCAAGTTACAGGTTTCTTAATTCTGGCGTTAAAGGAGAGAGAGAGAGAAAAAAGAAGAGAAAACCCCCCTAAAGTAGCTTAGCACGAGGATCTACCAGGCTTGGTGTTAAGTTTGCTTGGGGTGGGGTGGGGGTTTTCGTCAGTTACCTCAGTGACACGAATGGAATTAGAAAGAACTGCCTTAGAAGTGACAGAGCAGATACTAAAATCACGCAAACATTTGGTCTGTTTCCCACATCTGTATTCCAGGGTCAAGTACAGGAAATCTCTTCTGATTACGGCTCCACTCACTCCTGACTATTCTTGGGGGGGGAAGGGGGGAGGGGGGGATTGGTGCCATCTCTTGAGAGCAGACTACATCTCAGATGCTGCACTGGATCCTTTGATCTCATTTAACCCTCATTGCAAGGCTGCTGGATGGTGTTATTGCCCTCTTGTGACAGATGGAGAGACTGAGGCCCGAGGGTTTTTGCTCAAGGCTGGAGCTCAGGCCCAGGTTGGACTCTAAAGCCAGGCTCTTAGCAATAGCTGCCTTCTGAGCCTCTGAAGCTATTTCCAGACAAATGGTCTATCTGCCATTCTTCAGTCTGGCACAGGAAAGAAACAGAATGAGAATGAGCCTGGGGCTACTTAGCAGGGGTGCAGTTGAACGTGCACTGAAAATCTGGGTATCGGGCTAGCTGCTGCCTTTTTAGCTGGGTGACTTTGGGCACGTTACTTAACTTCTCTGAGTCAGTGTCTTCATTGGTAAAACTAGGAAACTAAGACCGATTTTTCAGGGGTGTGGTAAGCCTTAATTGATACTGGTTGGAGCCTGGTAGTACTTGAAACATGGTAAAAACAAACAAACAAAACACCCAGACTCCAGGAGGAAATAGGGACAAGTATACACATAATTTAAAGTTTACTTCCTCTCTAGTCCTGCTGTTACCACTTTCATTTAGGGTTCATCTTTTCTCACTTAGACTTTCGTAACATTTTCTATCAGCTCCACCTGCCCCCAAGCTTTGCCTCTTCCAAGGCATCCTCCAGTCTGTTATCAAAAAGAGTGTTCTAAAACTAAAGTGTAATCATGTGAGTCCCTTGCTAAAAATCCTTCAGTGGCACCTCATGGGACAAAATCTAAATCTGCACTGCAGTGTGGCCCCATGGCTCTTCATGATTTGGCCTCTGCCTACTTTTTCAACCCCTGGTCCTGACAGTATTTGATCTGCATGCCCACTGTATTGCGCTACTAGAAATTCTATAATGAATCACAATCTCTCCGGCCTTCGGGCCTTTGCATGTGCTGTGTAATTCGTTATGGCAGAAAGTTTTTGGTCTAATAGTTGCTGAATAACAGGAGAATGGATGTTCTATTGTTCTCTTGTCTACTGTCAAGGTAAAGATCCTGTATCTGGATGATTCTTTCCCAAATCCCCTCCAATTTTCTCTCCAAATAGCTGGGAGTTTTGGAAAGGGCAGGGTTTATTTATTTATTCATTATTGTTTTTATTATTATTATAATAGTCAGAGTTTTCCAAAGAAACAGAACCAACAGTATATATGTATGAATATAAATATAAATATATAATATATATATATATTTAGAGAGGGAGATTGATTTATCATAAGGAATTTGGGTGAGGGCTGTTAAGTCTGAGCTACATAGGACAGGCCACAGGCTGGAAACTCTGATAAAAGTGATGTTGAAGTCCTTAGTCTGAATTCCCCAGGGAAAGTTGACTGACAAGAAATTCCAGCAAGAGTCTATGTTGAAGTTAAGCCAGACATTCTTCAGACTTCTGAAACTCTCAGTTCTGGCTTTTAAGACCTCTAATTGATTGGTTGAGGAGATTACCTATGTTGACTGTAGATGCAATCAACTGATTGTAGATGCAAATCATGTCAATGAAATACTTTCACAGTAACAAGTGGGGCAGTGTTTGACGAAACAACTAGATAACTTAGCCAAGATGACACATGAAATTAACCATTACTATTATTATTATTATTTTATTACTCAGGGACACATGGTTGTACTTAAGTAAACAGAGTTTAACAGAGGGTAGCACTTTATACATTTTGACCAATCTAATAGCCCCAGACGGATGGTGGAAGAAACCGCTGAAAAGCTATAATCCGCCAAACTCTACACTGTTTATAGATAAGGAAATGATGTTTCAAAATTGGAATGGACTCTTTCCCATTGACAGTAGTGGCAGAAACAGACTCCCACTGGACGAGGCTATTTGCCACTCAGTTCTTACATGTTTTCCGTTTTCCACTGCTCCATGTTAGCCTCGAGCCTTCACAACCAAATGCTGCAAGGACCAGAAAGCTGAACCTCCAGAACTTAGAGTAGTTAGGTAATTTTATTTTTGAGAATTTAGCTACACACCTTTGTTTAGTGGACAAATCTTGGTTTCAGGACCTGAAGATTTCATAAATTTCAGCATCAAGAAAGAAATATTTTGTACCCATCTTTCCTACCCATTGTTTGAGGCTACAGAAAGAGTCTGTTCATGCTCTAGACATAATTAACTTCAGTACAGTGGTTTCAGTGTTGGCTACAGACTGAAATCCCCTCAGTGCTTAAAAAATGCTGATACTTCGGTCCCACTCCCAGAGTTTCTCACGTAATTGTTTTAGGGTACAACATGGGCTTTTTAAAGTATCCTTACGTGTTTCCAGTATATGGCCAAGATTGAGAACTACTTTCTAAAATGAATTGGCTTCCACTGACTTTAAATGGTTTAAATGAGCCGTCGGCCTCACCTTGCACAGGTGGGTTTGCTGAGGTCTTGAAGAGGAAATCAGAAAGTGAACAAAGGGAAAGGAAGTCAAGACATAAGAAAGTACGCAGAATAAAGGTTCATTATGAACCAAACCCAGTAAAGTGGGGGAACAGATACTTTTATTTCTGCCAAAGGCCATATGTTTGTGCCTGAGGGAGAAAGCATATCCATAGCTTTGTGGCTGAACCAATAATTCATATCTGAATCAGAAGCTGACTTTGTTGGATTACAGCGCTACAGCTGTTCTTACTCTAAGTCCAGCCTCTCCCAAAGGGACTCATTGTAGCAACACGTCTCGTTTATAGTTCTCATATGCAGGGGCCTGGAGACCCAAAACTGTAAATTAAAACCGTGTGTATATTACTTAGGTGAATTCAATTCAAAAGCATTTTGGCTTCTCCAAATAGACTGTTTTTACTAGAAAAGGGGAGGGAGAAACCCAATAGAAAGGAAGCAGATCTTTTATATTCCTCCTTCCTATTTCTGGTAGGAGGTCTTGACATCAAGGTAATAAGGGAAATAAATTCCAATATAATGCTGAGGCTTGGCCAGGCTTGCTATGGGCAACTGTGGAAGGGAGGAGAGGAGAGGAGAGGAGAGGAGACGGAAAGTGAGTGGGCAGGGCAGTGAGAAGTGTGGAACTCCAGAAAAGTCCTTAGAGGCCATCTTCTAATAGCAGATCAGCTCAAAATTTATTTATTCTGGTAGGCTTTTCCGGAGGCATTTTTCAAGTTGACAACAGAGAAGGAAATGGAGGCCCAGAGAGGGGAAGAGTCTTGAGCAAAGTCACACCACTAGTTAGGGGCAGATGTGGAATTAAAAGTTGTGTGTCCTCCAAATACATTGTGTAACATATTGCTTGATTCAAAAAAATTTTATATGTATCCATTACATTTAATTGAGAAATGCATATATTTATTCATCTGTGTTTACTTTTTAGTTTTTAATTGTTTATATTTTCAATTATTAAATGTACAAAAAAAAGTCTTAAAAAAAAAAAGAGGCAAAATTTCCTAAATCCAAAAAATAAAAAAAATTTAAAAAAAATTGTGCGTCCTGATTCATGGTCCAGTAACTCTCTTTCGTACATTGCCTTGAATGTTCTATGGTGACTTTAAAGGAGACCTAACAGGAAAGAAAGTATTGTAGGTACTGGTTTCCAGAACCAGGCTGAGGTTGCAATCAGCATGAATTGTCGAGTTTCAGGTCAGGAGATTTCTTCTGGTTTATCCCAAGTAGGATATAATTAGGGCTGGAGGTTGATCTGGAAGTGCAATTAGATGTGGAAGACATTTTGGAGGGGAAACCTTAAGATCTGTGACTAACTAGGTTGGGGAGAAGAGGGAAAAAACTATGAATCAGGGCACACAGATTTGAACTAGAAATGTTTTGTTTTGATTGCAAAAAGGGATCATCGATGACCTGATATTTGTTCATCCCCACTGTTTCATTTTCATCAGTTTCTAATTCCTTATTAGTGCATCAGGGGGTAAGATGATGAAGGCAAAGCCAAGTGAAGAATGGAGCTTGGGAGATGGATTTAATGAAAGTGGGCATCCTATCTGGTTGAAAAACAATTTGACATAGAGCAAAAACTTGTTAAGATATGGATATACGGACATAAATGAAATAAAGTCCCCACACCTCTGGAGAAACTCGATCTAGTAGGATTATAGACACATGAGCAAACAATTGTAATAGTCCTCCTGTTATCAGAGGGATGATGCATGCATAAAGCTGAGGGAATCAGCCTGTAGGGTAGGAGCTTTGCAGAAGAAATACTCTTGTGAGTCTTTATGGGATGAGTGGCAATTTGTCAGAGGGAGGTAGCAAAGCAGAAAGCATCGTAGTCAGATGAGATGAGAAAAATCATCCTAAGTTTAGGGCTTGTGAGTAGGTGTGAGGGCTCATAGGGGGAGATAAAATAGAAAAGATGGTTCAGGGACAAATTATGAAGCCATCTTAAGGAGTCTGGACTTTATCTTGAAGGAACTGGGGGGCCATTCATGGCTTATCAGCCGAGGAGGGACATGCTCAGGTAGGAGATTTAAAAAGACATTTTCAGCTTGGAAAGATATATTCAGGAAGGGAAAAGCCTAGAGGGGTGGAGGCAAGGTAAGCGTTTCCTGTAATAGTCCTTATAAAGAGCGATGGTGGCCAGAGAAGGATCTAGAAGTAGGCATAAATATTATGGGAGACATTTGGGAGGGAGAATCAATAAGACCTATGACTAACTGGATTTTGAAGAAGAGGGAAAAACAGAATGGCAGAGGTGATGATTCCCTCATGTTTATGCCTCAAAATATCTATTTTTCCCATTCCTGTTTGTTTACTTGGATAATTTAGATAATGGCTTCAATCCTATGGTCAGTTCTCCTTCTCTATAATGATAGAAACCAAAGACTAACATTGCTACTCCACCTCCTGCTATTACTAAAGCCATTACTGTCACTGGTGCTGCTACTGGAGTGCCCTTTGGAAAGATAAGACATTTATACCCCAAACAGGTAAGCCCAAAGCAAGACTTTACCTTGCTCTTTCCAGCCACCTCATACCCTACCTTATCTACCTGGAATTGATTTCTTAAACATTTGTAAAGCACGGACTATGTACAAAGTACTGTGCCAAGCTCAAGGGAGTAATCCCAGCACCAAAATGAAAGGTGCCTTGAACGTGCCAGGAGTTTGGACAAAGGGAAGGCCATGGGGATTGGAGCATCAGGAATGGCTTTGTGGAGGAGGCAGGGATTGGAATTTAGGACCTGAAGAAAGGAGACAGTTTGGATCAGTGCTTTGCGTGAGAAGAAATGGAAGGCCAAGTCTGCAGAAGGAAGAGCTTGAGCAGATGTGTGGTGCAGGAAATGTCTTTGGCATACTGGCCCAGTGACTGGACCACTGGTGAAAAGCTTTTGCGAGGGGGAAGGAGGGACTGCACTTTCCCAGTAGGCGTGCCTGTGTAGGCATGGCCATGTGTTGGCCTGCACCATGTGCACCTTATTCTGAACTACCTTTTGACCCACAGTGGGCGCCAGTGAAATGATTGAATGGGTATCTACAGCATCCTGTGTCCAACAAATTATTACTCATGACTGCTTTTCAGTCTGTGAAATGAATGGTCAAGGGATTGTACTCTGAACTTGGAACTTGGTCACATTGGCATCTTGCTCTAAAGCAGCCCAACTATACTTCATGCCCCTCTTTCCCCTCCCCATGCCACCCCAATCTGTGACCCAGTACATCCTCATAAATGAGAAGACTTTTCCAACAGAGCCGTAACTTGGTGAATGGTTTTGAAATGAGGCACATCTAGTGTTTTCTCCTTCCTGATCTTTGCTTATGTGTTTCCCACTTGGAATTTATAACGCACTGTGGTTGCCTCAGGTATGGAATACCAAACTGGGAGACTATATTCCTCCTCCTGCAAGACACCCTGCAGTTCAATAGGGTAGGCAAATGCGAATGAGAAGGGTGTGGGGAAAGAAGAGTAAGAGGGTCAGGGTTGTTTCTCTGTCATGGGGCAGTCAAAAGGCTCCAAAATGAACCTGTGTGATACAGAAGTATTCAGGAGTTACTTTCAAAGCCCACCCTGTGTCCTGATGATAGCAAAGTCTTACTTCAGCTGGCCTTAGACAGTAGACCATGTGAAGGGGTGGTTTGTAAATCTCATCCCAGGATGTCTTCACCTGGATCTGGGTAGGAGCCCAGGTTCATGGCAAGGATGACTTCCCATGCTTCTTCTTGCTCATCCTTTTCCATCTTCCAAGACCCACATCCAGAGTCTCTTCTACCTCAATGCCTATCCACATCACACCAGGTGATGGAGACCATTACCTATTTAAAATTCATAGATCTTATTGCCTGTACTGCTCACTTGCAAGTAATTGCATGTTGTCTTGTCAAATCGCTCACAGTGTTGCCTTTTCTGTAATTTAATCCTTATGCTATTACTTAAATCTAATATATTTATGCTTTGTTCCTCCAAATAGGTTGTAAGCTTCTTGTGAGTAAGGGTCGGGGCCAATACTTCACTGTATAATAATGATAATTTGCATTTCTCTGGCACTTTAGAGCATATAAATCCCTTCCACATATGTTACCTCATTTTAGCTTCACAATAATTCTGTTAGTTTGGAAGAGCCAGTATGATTAGTGTTCTAATTTCTCAGATGGGAAATCTGAAGTTAGAAATATTAAGTGATTTGCCCAAAAGTTACACTGCACCTTGTTTTACCCAGAGCTGATGAAATCGGAGGTGCTTCATAAGTAATTTTTGTTTATCTGTTCATTAAATTCCAGCTCAATTCTGCTGCCAGCCTGATGCTTTAAGCAATAGGATTTGCATTTTGGGGGAGATGATTGGCTGTAAAGGCATCTTGAACTCAGTAACATAATTCGCAACTTTCTGCATCACCCTAATTGTTTGAGTTTGCATTTGGTCAATCAGGACAATGCAGACAATAAATTTTATTTTATTTTTTAATATTAATCCCCTATTTTCCTCCAAAGAAAGTTTCAGAGAATCTCTTTCTGCTTCACCTCTTCTTCTCACTCTGCCTGTAAAGACACAGGCAGAGTGTAATGAAACAGCGGGTTTTTAAATTCTTCTTTCCAGATGTCATCTATTTAGTTCTTGCAATATTAGTTGGCAGCCATATTCAATTTTGGAGTGTGAGGGTTACTTGAAACCATATGACAGAACTGTTTTACTTATGGAACCAAATGTTGAAAAAGACTTTGGTAGTAAAAGTGGTGCAACAGAGATCTAATTTGTAGAGAGATTTTATACCTTTTATATTCCCAGAAGTCTGTCAACCTGGGAAGGACAAAAGTGCAAGGCTCTTGTCAACATCGTCAGGTTTGAGTATGTGTAGCATCCTTTTCCGCTCAAATCTGTGCGGCACAAAGTGAATCCAAAGGCTGAGGAAGTTAGCTGCTCCTTCCTGACCTCAACTCCTCTCTCTCCCTGCTTCTATCCTGTCTGTGTCCTATTCTGTCCTCAGTGTATTTAGACTGAAGTAAAGTTTTCAATTTGTCTGAATTACCTGAAAAGCTGTGAGGATAAATGAAGTGTGAAAGCACTTTGAAAGTAGAGGATTGCTTTGATGAATCCAAACCCAATCTAAACAGAACCCTCTGTATGCCATAATCCAAGAAGAAAGAAGAAAATGACAATGATTAAGATGAAATCGGGAACGAGGTAAAACGGAATTGAACTTCTAGGATGTGTCTTTGGGTCAAAGACAGCTGTGGTGCAGAAAAAAGGAAAACATGCAGTGGAGTTAGAAGATTTGGAACCCGTCTGTCACTGCTGAGCAGTGCAACTGGAGATGATTCATTAGATCTCTTTGAGTGAGTTTCCTTATCGGTAAAATGAGGATAATAATGCTTGTCTCATAGGGTGTCTGCGAAGAGCAAATGAGATAAGTCACAGGGAAAGGCTTTGTAAATTGAAAGGTGCTATACAAAGGTAAGGGGTAACAGTTATTATTTACAACAGTATCTTATGCTTTTGACATGTGCCCTTATGGAAGTGTTTTGTGTTTTTTGAGGCACCCAAATATCTACAATGATTGAGTAAAGACTCAGTTATGCCCCAGTATTTACTGGTTCAGAAGATGAATTGATGCCCTTAGAAAACTTTCCTCACCACTCCCACAAGACCTCTTGCTTTTGCTAACATGGTTTCTTCTTGACCACAGCTAAGCACCAGCCCTCTCTATGCCTTCGTCCAATTGGTTCTGTCGATCTGGGTGGGACAGTGGCGGGTGGTGTGTCCCCTTCTCAATTCCTGTTAGAATTCTGTCCACTCTGCTAAGCTGCCTTCTCTCTTGTCTTCTGTGAAGACTTTTCTTGAGTTCTCCAGGTAAAATTACTTCTCCTTCCATGATTATCCACAGCTTTTCATTCTTTTAGTTAGTTTAACATTTGCACCGATGTTTCACAGTTAACTGTACATCTGTTTCTTCTGTTAAAATGGTGAGTTCCACCAGGACAGGGGATATGCTCTAACTTAGACAGTACCCCACCTGCTGCCTGACATGGGGGCTTCCTGACACCTGTGAGCCCTCTAAATGGTGGTGGTTTGGAAGCCCTTCAGGATACCTGGCTTTGGTCTTGGCAATAACAGACTGCCTAGTCCTGAACCAAGTACGTCATAAGTACTCGGAAAGCAGTTGTTGGCTGGTTACTTCATTTTCAGCAGAGATTCAGAAAGGGATTCCTAATTAATTTTAGTTTGCCACAGCATTAAACCCAACAAAACGTTCCATTCCTCTGAACATTTTGGTTGCTCAAGGTCTCACCATTTAAGCAGTCTTATTTTTTTAATGAGTATTTTTCCTGATTTTAAAAGTAGCAGATGCCCAATTTGGAAAATGTGCAGACACAAAATGTTTAGAGAAGAAAATAATAATGACACAATATTGAGATACTTTGTTCTATTTTTATTGGGTATATAATTCTAGAGATTAAATTCTAACATAAAATTTTATGATATTTTTCACTTACTAGAACATCAAAGGCATTTTCCATGTCGTTAAAAATTCTGGCAAAATATATTTTAAGTGACTACATAATGTTCCATCATATGGATAGACCGTAATTTGCTAAGCCATTACCTTATACTAGTCATTTATATCAGATCCAATTTTCCTTTATTATAAATGATTCATATATGAATATCTTTATTAAAAAATTCTTTGTCTGCTTTGCAGATTTTTCCTTAGGACATATTAATAGAAGAGGAATCACTAAGGTGCAAACATTTTTAAGCCTCTGGGAACATTTTCCCAAATTTATTCCCCAAAAGATTGTACCAATTACATATACTTTCATTAATGGGTACTAGAGTGCCCATTTCCTTGTATTCACTCTAGGACCAAATTTTATAACTTAAAACTGTTTTACTGACTTGATTTGCTTGTTAAAGATGGTGTTCCTGGGTCAATCTCATTTTAACACATGCTAATTATTTAATGCTAATAATTTATTTTTGGATTTTCTTTTCTTCTGAATTTGTTATCTAATGCCACTAATATAATTCTGATGAGTATTGTATTATCCTTTAGTAATATGGACCATAAAGTGGTATGAAACTGTGAGCTGTTTTATAGATGAAGGAAATGAGGGCCACTGAAGTTAAGATAATTTGTCCAAGTTGAGAGAGCAGGTTGATGGCGGACATGGGTCTCAGATCCAGGGCTCCTTGTTCTTAGTGCAGTGCTTTTGCTACCAAGGTCCTCTGCCTCTCAAAAAAGTAATTTTGTTAGAAGATGATATTGCACAGGGATTTGTGAACTCTTTATATCTTTCAATTCAAGACCTTTTGCTGGGGTGTGTGTGAAATGGGACATCCTTGGTTGTATTACGTGTGGAAACACGGCGGGGTCAGTCACAGTCAACTGAGGAAGCAACAAAACAATTTACAGGGGAGGACAATCCTCGGACCCCAAAGACTGGACTGCGACATTTTTCCACCTGTAATTCTAAGTGTTGTCATTTGAGGCCAATAAAAGTGAAACCAGTGTGGATCATTGAGCTTTGTTGAACTTAGTACAATGAATACGTTCCCAGCTCTGAATGGATCCCCTGTAGGACAACGACTTTGATTGAAAGGGCTATGGATTCACATTAAAATAACATTAGGCGTTGGTACCCTGGTCTTCAGGAAAGTACTTGGACTGGCTGGTCGACAGGCTGGGGTTTCGTTTGCTGGAGCGAAGTGAAGAAGACAATGAAGACAACGATTTCCATGATTTCAGGGCGAGGGTGGAGCAATTTGAGGGTTTTCGTTTGTGTTTTGGGCCTGAAATAATCAATACTGTTCAATGTCACCAAATTCTTGCTCAGTTTTGATTTCAAGTATCTATGCTGAACTTTTCTTGGTTAAGTGGACGAAGGCAGGCACACAACATTTCCCGGCTCCTATTCCCAGGCCTGGCCCACCGATCCGTTCCTCTGGTTTATCTGGATAAATAAATATTTCAAACCTCCGTGGTGGAGACCTGGCCTTTGTTGATTTTCCATCCAAAGAAAGAGAGGGCAGGGAGGCCACAAAAACCTAATATTGTCCTTTTGTATGACAAGTGTAATTTAATTCCTCGTGGCTGCCCTCAGCCCCCCATCTCCATTCTCGGGCTATCCAATCCGAAGGCCACCTTCCCCTCTGCTCTCTGCTTATCCAGACACTGGAAGAATTACTCAAGTCCAAACTTACTTTTTATTACACTTCTTAGGAGTACTAGGTAATAAATCAACAGGGAAAGGA
Source organism: Cabassous unicinctus (assembly GCA_029593785.1). Lineage (NCBI taxonomy): Eukaryota > Metazoa > Chordata > Mammalia > Cingulata > Chlamyphoridae > Cabassous > Cabassous unicinctus. The sequence goes on from JAQZBX010005786.1 coordinate 30,175, forward strand.
CAGATATGGAAAAGCAATATTTAAAATGAGTTACGACGTAAAAGAGATGACTTGCTATTATGTTTTATCAAAGGCAGCCACTAACAAGCATAATGTAATTCACAATGCTTAACCAGGGTGACTTTAATTGCAGCAGTCATTAAGCCCACAGGATCATTAAATGCATTAAAGGCAGGAGGCAGTGAGCTATCATGAATGAAATAAGAGCCCCCCACTCACCCACGTCACCTCTTTAACTGGCACTGAGCTCAGTCTGGGTCTCTGATATATATAGTCACAACCCTTTGACTTCCTTGCTTCCTTTCCATACCAAGTCACTGTGACTATTTCAGAGCAGCAAAAAGACAGAAGCATTGAAGAGAAAACAAAGGCAGACAGAGATAAACTCAAACTATAGTTTAAATTTGCTAGTAGATTAGATTTTGCCCGAGCCTATGTTTTTACAGCACTTTTAAAGTTTGAAGTGTAGCTATTTGTTATCTATTTTGGGGAAGTTTATCATCTTCGGAAGCTTACATGCAAAAGAAACACTAGCATACAGAAATTTCAGTTTCC
>JAQZBX010005786.1:30829-55329 GCA_029593785.1 Cabassous unicinctus
AAAAAAAAAAAAAAAAAGCATTGCTTAAAGCATATCTGCTTTTACATAGAAAAGAGTGGTGAGTTTATGTTCTGGCCCCTTCTTCTCTCTTTAATTTCTTCTTTCAAAATCCATACCCTTTCACTTTGCTCTTCTGCCATGTTGGAATTATTTCAGCCTTTGGAATGCAGAAGCCCTTTCTCTCTCTTTTTCTCCTGGGCCTCCTAGCATATTGCTCCCATTTTTTAGAACCTTGTCTCTTCTGTCTTTCCCTTCTCACGACCTCAAGCTTGACCCACGTCTCATGCTGAATATTTACTATTGCAGAAATCTTTCCTTGATCTCCCAAGTCTAGGCTGGGCTCTTCTTCAATGTGGTCCTATTACATAATGCACTTCGTCTATTATTGTAGTTGCCTCTTCTTTCTGAGAGAACAGATACGGCATATAGAGTCTTTATACTTCATAGCACTCTGTGCTCTCTCCAGGTTGACCACCATCATTTCTTTACATCCCTATATGTGCATGCCACGCTGCCATCGAGACGTGGAGTCTATACTGTCTCTTACCTCGAGTTGGCATTATTGAATCACTCGAGCAATAGAATGTGGCAGAAGTGACGTTCAGGGCTTCCCCTTTGACTTCTTAGATCACTTGTTGTGAGGAAGCTTGTTAACATGTAAGAAGTATAACTACTGTGACCCAACCATACCGTGAGAAGTCCAAGCTAAGTAAAGAAGCCCTGGAAAATGTAATGCAATTAGATGGGGAGGGGGAGCAGGGGGAGGGGGAGCAGGGGGAGGAGAGAGAGAGAGAGAGAGAGGAATGGCCAAGGAGCACTAAGTTTCTAGACAGGTGAGTGAAGAAGCCATCTTGGCCGTGAATTCTTCAGCTCAGTAACCCAGCAGATGCCAGGTGGTTCCGAGTCAAACAATCCAGTCGAGCCCTTCTCACATAATTCACCCACAGAATAAAGACAAAATAAAATGGTTGTTGAAGCCACTAAGTTTTGAGGTAGTTTATTACAGAGTAATCGATAACTATAACATTACCCTAAGATGTAGTTGGCCCTTAATAAATATCTGTTAAATAAATGCATAAAAAATTTTTATATTCTTTCTTTTTTGTTATATTCTGTTTTCCTTTCTGTAATGTGTATAAATAATAATCCACAAATATCTTTTTTTAAAAGGAAGAAGTTCCAGGAGACATAAAAATGAAAAGGGCATGACAGATGACAGGTAAATTATGGCCAGTTTGACTAGAGAGTATCTTTGTGATTGACCCCAATTTCTGTAGAAATGCCCTAAATTATTTTCAGTAATGTGGCTTCTGCATGAGCACCTTGGTGTCCCTGTAGAAGTGAACAGTTGTTTCAAACGCTAAGACAGAGGGAAATAGAAGCACGACTTAGGAGTTTTAATCTCCCAGTCTCTAAAAACCTCAAATGGTCACAGTCAGCTTCGATCTGTATAGCTTAGCCTTTTCTGAACCCAGCATTTCAGGTTATTCATCAAGGAGGAAAAAACTTTATTCCTCCATTTTCCTCTTGCAGAACAGCCTCAAGTTCTTAAGGTTAAAAGCATGGTGAGCCTTCATTTCTCTTCTGTTGGAGTTTCTATTCGTTGGATAAAAACTGCCCACTGGCTCATTGTCACATGGTAGTGAGTGAAGGTTTGTACTGACATCCTTCATAAGAGAATTTCTTACCATTCTGGGCCACACCCAAGGTTTGCTTCTGAAGCCTAGGTGAAGCGATTATTGCCAGTGGTATTTCTAAATCAGTTAAAGTATCTGTGTCAAGGATGAATTAGGTGTCCTGGATGGATTGGGTGAAATACTCTTTAGTGACAAGTGGGGGAATAACCAGAGGATCTTTGCTGACACTTTTAGCTCAAGAGTTCTATGGCATCATGGATTTCCATTGGAGAGCTGAGTGCATTAAGGATTTTTCCAGCCCTAGCATTTTAGAGCCCATGATCTCATACATATATCCAGGATTTCTTCTGAGACTAAAGTAAAATAACTGGTGAATGAGAAACTGCATGAATGGGTAAATGAATTACATGTATTGTTTGGTTTTCAAGACACCTCTTCTACCTATTCAAAGGCTATTTTTTCTCAGTCTAGGTTCTAAATGGTTGATGTGGTCAAAGAAGTCAACCTAAAATAAGTTCATTATCACCAAAATCATCCATGGATAAAATCATTCAGGAGCACATTCACCAGGGTAGTTACAGTGAGAAAGACTTGCCAATGTATCAGTCACATCTGGGGTTTTAACTCCGCTGAGGAGAGTTAGCATCTAAAAGCCTAGAGTAGTACATCTTAGTGACAGCCACATTTGATGAATCATTCAGATCATTTCAGGTCTGAGGGGTGAGTATTGCTTCTGTCTGCCCAGTGACTATTCTCCTGACTTCTCCTGCACATAGATTCCACTAGCCTGGCTAAAAGGATGAGCATGTGGTCCAAGTGGGGCTGATCTTCGTACCTTACTCCCAGGCCACATGATTGGCCCAAGGGGTGGGCATAGGATCCAAACCATGGTGATCAGAATTTTTCAAGATCACCAAATTTCAGATGAAAGGAGAAAGTTCTTATTTTCAATTCTGATGTGGAGCATTTGGGATATAAATATACAATAGCTGGCAGCCATGTACCCCACCCTGTTAGGTAAAATGGTTTGGGAGCATAAATTTAACATTTGGAGAGCAGCAGGGGTGAAAGTTGAAGAGAGGGACTCTTTAGAACATTTGATCCTTGGTTTAGTTGTGCCTAAGACCGTATGTATTCCTGCCCTTTCTGCTATTAGATTATTATTGATCCCCTTCTTTTGCTTGAATTGTTTTGACTTGTGTTTCTGTTGTAATCAAAAGTCCTGAACAATGTGGTAGGATTTATAATTATAGCCAAACTACATATTATGATCAGTAATATAGATGCCAGCCAGTGTTTGTAACTGGTGACCTTATAGGATAAACTAGGATACAAATGGTGACAGGAAGACAGTAGTTCCCTTATCCTTGCATCTACAAGTACAGCCATCTGTATATCCCTACTCCAGCTCCAAGGATATAAAAAAAGAAACTCCTTATAATTGCTGTAACATGTTTTTGTCTTCTGAAATCCTATTCATTGTTCAAGACTGTCCAGCATACCATTGTAGGAAACAGAAACCACTCTGTCCATTTTAAGTAGCAAGGGATTTAATACGAGAAATTAGGTACTTGCAAAATTGTTGGAGATGCTGAGGAATGGGCTTTAGGGTGGGCCTCCAGGAATGGAACAATAGAACATTTCAATGGAATTGGTCTACCACAATCAGGAAGGAGATGAATCAGGAGGCAACCACAGGAAAATCACCCTTCAACACAGGAATCAGGAAGCCATCTCTGATGTTTTCAAAACTGTCTATAATCACTCATAGAACCAGTGACTGGATATGTCAACGCTGCTGCAGAAAGTACCTAAGTTTCCACAACTGAACTTGCCAGGGGCAATGGCAGAATTCAAGGAGATGGTCTTCATCTCACTTCCACCTTCCATATCTAAATGTATCCCGTGTTCATCGAATAAAAGAAACGTGGTGTTTAGAACAGGGGTGGGGATAAGCTTGCTGCCTGTGAGGTTAAACCTCATCATTGCATTTATTTTGGGGTAGCCCGCTTTAACAGGGAAAGACATAGACAGTAATGTATTTTGGGGACGACTGGACAGGATGATTAAGAGAAAAAAACATATTATATAAGGAATAACCCAAGAATCATTGGATATGTAGCTGGAAGAGCAAAAACTCAAGATGGCTCTGCCAGCTTTTGTTCAATATTTAGTAGGCTAGTTTTTTATGGTCCCTAAGCATAGGATGAAAGTTATGGAAGACAGATTTTAACTGACATAAGGAAGATGCTTCTAATAGAACTATGGAGTGATTGGGCTGCTCTGGAGATAATGAGTTCTCCATCTCTAAAGTATCTAACCATTTTTTGCATGACTAGATGAGAGGAATATTCTGGATAGTATTGTATTTCTAGATACTAGATACTTGATTATGTATTTGTTATAAAGCTAGTTAATTTCGACAAAGCCCTTCACTTTCTTTGACTTTTCTGGGTAACTGTGTCTATGCTAATAATGGACTTAGAAAGAAATGTATGTAGGAATCTGAACACAGTGTCTCTTCCAGGATCCAAAATAAGATCTTGCAAAAGGACTGTGGCAATGTGGAATGCAGGGAAGGGGCAGAGTGTGTTCGAAACAATACCTTCAGAAGGTAGAGTGGAATCAGAAACAGCAGTACTTCCTGAAATAGGATTTCAAGAATCTATCCTATGGAAGATTTTGTGGAATTGGGATTTGATTGAGGGATGTAGTGGGTTTTGGTATAAGTAAGTATTGAGTGTACTGTGTATATAACATTATATCATTTTATACTCATAATATCCTTCTGAGAGTGCCTTTATTTACACATGGGGGCAACAAAGCTCAGAAATGCTAAATGGCTTGCCCATGGCAACAGAAATATTAAGGGCAGAGCTAAGATTTGAACCCAGGTCTTTTTGGCCCCAGAGCTCATGACTATGAGATACACTATACCGATCCTGTCCCCAGGTAAGTAAAGAATGAAAATCCAGCTGATAGTGGAGCCCAGGCTGTTAACAACCTGATCCACACAACAGGGTCAAGAGAATAAGGTAAGGCAAATATCTGTGTCATTTGGACAATGAGCCACCATTTTTTTCTTTCAGTTGTGATGATAACAGACCAAATCAATACATAGCCAGGAATGCTTTTTGAGAGAGTTTTAATAAATGCTTTCTGCACCATTTATCCAGTCACAGTTTCTCAGTTGTAAAGTATAACTAAAAGCAATGGCCTCAAGAGGTTCATATGAGAATTAGTTGAGATAATGTATAAAAGGGTTTGCCTAGAATGTGGTTGCTAAATAAAAAGGAGTTGACTCTGAATTTCCAAACCAGAAGTGGTTTTGCTTTTAAGGACATGTTCTCAGCATTACATCTTCTAGTCAGTTAGAAGAACAATGGAATAAGACACATTTTTTAAATTCCTGGGAGGACCTTTATACAAAAAAAGAAAAGAAAAGAATTTCACTTGTGCAATATTGAGCCTTCCTGTGGTATTCATTTGTTGTATCCAAACAGGCAGGGGAAATAGGGAGGTCAGCTTGTATTCAGTGAGTCCAATTTATGTTCAACTCAAAATATTTGAGTGTAACGCCAAGCAACGTATTTGGTTGTACAGCCACTATTCCATCAAAGAGTAGGCGGTTGCTAATATGATATGACCTGAAAGGCGCTGAAAGGCCTTCTGTCCTCAAATATTTCCTCTTTTAATCGGGCATGGAATCTGAAATTCCACTCTGAGGAATCTATCCTTGAGTGAAGGCAATGATTCCCAAATTTAGCTGTGCATCAGAATAATCTGAAGAGCTTATTGAAAATATGGAACCCAGAGCTACTGAGTCACACTCTCTGGAGTTGGAGTCCAGACAGCTGTATTTTTAATTAGATGAGTCTCATGCACATCAAAATTTGAGAAACACTATATTAAGGTATTATTTATACAGAAGTCTCTTATGAAATTCCAAGTTTTCTCTCAGAAAGGTTGCCAGCGGTTCTTAAATTGCAGCTTCTAGATCCTCATTCCATTAAAATTGCTCTTGTCAACATTATCATCGAGTTCCATGTTGTCAAATCTAATTGATTCTTTTTTTGTCCTCATGTTGTGGAAACTCTCAACAGCATTTGATGCTGTTTACTATTCCTCCCTGAAATATTCTGCTCCATTAACCCCTGAGATACCAATCCCTCCTAGTTTTCCAACTTATCTTATTGACTGCTTCTTGTCTCCTTTGTTGGCTTCTGTTCCTCCATTCAACTCCAACTGTGGAAGTTCTTCAAGGCTTGTAGCTAGGCCCTCTGTTCTTTTTTCTGTATACTCTTTTTGTAGACCTAATTATCTAATGGCCAGAAATTCCAAATTGTTATGTCCTATCTAGTCTTCTCCTCTGAGCATCAGTTTTGCAAAATCAACTACCAACTTGGTACATCCACTTGGATGTCTCTTGTTTATCTCCAACTTAACATGTTAGAATGTGCTCCCTAGACCCCCACCCTCTACACCTACCACTTCCTTCTCCAATCTACACATCCCAGGCAGTGGTGCTACCATCCACCCAGTTGTACAAAGTAGAACTTGGAAGTCATGCTTGATTCCTACTTCTCACTCATCATCCTCATCTGCTCCATCAGCAAGTAATGTCAATGTTCTCCCAAATAATTCTTGAATCTTTCCATCTCTCTCTCCATTTCCCATGACCATCACCCTCTCTTTCTTAGAAGCTTTCCTGGTGTCCCTGTTTCATTTCTAACCTCTTTTACATCCTCCTCCTTAAAAAAGCCAGAGCGTTCTTTTAAATAACTCAAAACATAAAACCATAAATTGGATAATCAATTTCCCTCCTTAAATCTCTTTAGTGGCTTCCCATTGCATTTAGAATAAAATTTATTCCTTAATCGGATCTTTAAGGCACCCACTAATTTCTTCCTTTTCTTGGTCTGTAAGGCTCCTAACCTTCTGGCTTGCTCCCTTGCTCATGTGGCCTTCTTGAGGTTCCTCAAATATTCTAAATTATTTTCCTCCTCAAAGCCTTTGCATAAGCTGTTATGTCTTCCTGGAATGCTCTTTACCTCCATAACTGGCTATTATCCTTCAGAGTTTAGTTTAAATATCACCTTCCCTGAACACTCTCCCTAAGTAGGTATTCCCTGTTATTCTCTATTAACACTTCATAATGGATTGAATTTTGTAATTATTTATTCACATATTTATTTGTGGATTATTTAATAATCCTCCTCTAGAATAAAAATTCCATGTATTCAGGAACTATGTGTATATACTTAGCTTCTAAAATAGTGTCTCACATATGTTACTTGCTCAATAAAAATCTGCTAGATTTAAAAAATCATGAAATCTCTAAGAGGAGAAAAAGAGTATTTTAATTTTCTGAAAAATTCTTCTAAGCATAACATGAAATCTAGAAACCATCAAGATAAAGAATGACAGGCACATCTACATTAACATTTGGTAATAAACACTTTTGTATTACTGAATTAAAAGATAAAAGATGAACTAGGAAAAATATTTGCAAAGAATACAAAGGAATTTCTTCAAATCAATAAGAAAAGAGCAACCAATAGAAAAATGTGCAAAAGAAATAAAAATTTACAGAAGGAAAATAATAAAGGGCTATTGAGGCATATTGAGTTATATACCACCTGCCCATCTCTGAAAATATTCTTAATCTTAATCCCATTCCTGTGGGTGTGGACCCATTGTAAATAGAACCTTTTAAACATCTTTTTTTTTTTTTAAAGATTTTTTTATTTACTTTATCCATTTTAACCCCCCCCCTTCCCCATTTGCTGTTTTGTGTCCATTCGCTGGGCAATTCTCTGTGTCTGTTTCCTGCCATCTCTTTTCATCCTCCTTCTCCAGTCTTCACCAGAATTCGATCTTGGAGACCTCCGATGTAGGAGAGAGGCGTTCTGCCACCTGCGCCACCTCAGTTTCTGGTTTTCGGAGGTTTCGGAGCATCTCGTCTTGTCTCTCCCCTGTTACGTCATCACCTTGCTGCATGGCTCCTGGGGCCTGGCGGCTCACCGGCACACAGAGCCTGGCAGCCCATGCGCCTTCTATATATATATTTTTATTTTACCGGGAGGTCCCGGGGATCGAACCCAGGTCCCTTCATATGGCAGATGGACGCCTAACCATTTGAGCCACATCTGCCCCCTTAAACGTCTTATATTTACTTAAGTTGTGGACAACTGAATCAGGCTGGATCCTAATACCATATTGAAGCCCTTATAAAAAAGAAAGTCATGGAGAAGAGGGAGAAGCCAGAGGTCAGGTGGAACCCAGAGGAGAAAGGAAAGGACATAGCCCTGAAACAGGAAAACCAAGGAACTCTCAAGGATTTCTGGCAGCCAGCCAGAATGATATACAACCTGGAAGGAAGCAAGCATTCTAGCCTCTGAAATAGTGAGCCAATAAATTCCTGTTGAGCCAACCCATTGTGTGGCATTTGTCATAGCAATCTGGAAAACTAAGACAGCCAATAAAAATATTATAAAGAATATGCTCAGCATCCCTCTTAAAAACATCAGATTTTTATAAGCAAGAGTTAAAAAGATTTACACAGTTCTGATTGACCAAGATGACATTATAAGATGCTCCAGAGTGCTGTTCCTCCCACAGAATCTTTGAATAACTAGTAAAAACTGGCAGAGCCATCTTCCTCAAAACTCCAGGAAAGAGTAAAAGGGTTGCAGTAACTGGGTGAGGTTTGAATCAAGAAAGTACAACTTTAAAATCGTAGGAGAAGCTTGTGATGCTCTTGCTGACTCCTCTACCACCCACTCCCAGGTGGAGTGTGGAGCCAGTGTGTGCTACCATTATGAATCTCTGGTCTTGCTCCAGACTGAGCAGAGTAATCCTTATGTGCATCCAAGGATGCCTGTATGTCCCTGCCAGTCTATCCAATGGTAGCCTGAAAGACCTAACCAGGAAACTCATTTCTGGCCCACCTTCCCAGAACATGTCCTGCAGGCAGAAGCAGCTTGCAGGCAGCCAAAGTGGTGTAAGAAAGAATTAAGTCAACGTGGCTGGGGCAAAGAATTACCAGGTTTAAAACATACAATTGAGCACCCAGAAGTCTATCCCATAGGGAGTGGAGAGGGTATTAGGATACCTCTAAATGGGGAATTCCTAAGGCTACCAGAAAGCGCAAGCTCAGGACAAGACACAAGCTCAGAAAAGATAGAGAGGGCTCTGCACTTCACTTTCACCTCAGGCTGATCTTACAGATAGTAGGACTAACTCTGAAGGAGAGCACCAGCCAACTCAGAGCCAAGCTGCAAAGACTGTGAAAGGTGTTTTTGTTGTTGTTTTTTCCTCATTGCTTGTTTGTGTTAGCTCTTGGCACTCAAGGATATCTCTGTCATTTTATTAGCTGGATAAAATCTTAAGTAGCAGGGAGCTCAGAGATTAATCCCAGAATTAACACATTAATACACTAAAATGTACAGAGTACAGCAATCGATTATAAGACAAACAAAGAAGCAGGGAATGATGGTCTATCCAACGGAACAAGATAAAAATTCAGAAATCATCAATGGGAAAGACCAGACTTTGGACATACTTAAAAAAGATCTTTAGTATGCTCAAGGAGGTAAAGGAAAAGATAGAGAAAGAACTAAAGGATATTAGGAAATAATGAATGAACAATATGAAAATGTTAATAAAGAGATAGAAAATTTTAAAGGGGACAAACAGAAATATTGGAGTTGAAGACCACAATAATTGAAACAAAAAATTCCCTATTCAACAGCAGATTGTAGCTGGTATAAAAAAGAATCCATGAACTTGAAAGCAAGATAATCGAAAAAATTCAGTCTGAGGAGCAGAAAGAAAAATAATTGAAGAAGTGAACTGTTCCTTAGAGACCTGTGAACAACACAAGCATACCAATATACACATTATGGGAGCCCCAGAAGGAAAGAAAGAGAGAAAGAGGCAGAAGAAATATGCAAAGAAATGGTGGCAGAAAATTTCCCAAAAGATATGAATATACACATTCAGGAGTCCCAACAAACCCCAAACAGAATAACCTCAAAGAGAACCATGCCCAGACATATAGTAGTCAAGCTCTCAAATGCCAAGGGCAAAAAGAGAGTTCTCAAAGCTGCAAGAGAATACTAACACATAATGTACAAGGGAGCTCCAATAAGATTAAGTGTTGATTTCTCATCAGAAACCATGGAGGCAAGAAGGCTGAAATATTTAAAGTGCTGAAATAAAACAATTGCCAGCCGAGAATTTTTTATCCAGCAAGACTGTTTTTCAAAAATGAGGGAGAGATTTAAGACATTCTCAGATAAACAAAAGCTGAGGAAGTTTGTCACCAGTAGACCTGCCTTATAAATAATACTAAAGGGAGTTTTCACACTCACAGAAAAGGACACCAGGCAGGATATTGAAGCAATATAAAGAAATAAAGACCTCTGCTAAAGGTAACCATATAGGTAATTATAAATGTCAGTACTATTGTGTTATATTTTTTGGTATGTAACTCCACTTTTGGCTTACCATTTCTAAAATGCGAATGCATAAAAGGTAATGAGAAGTCTATGGTTTTAGACATATAATATATAAAGATATCATTTGTAACAAGTATAACAAAAAGGTGAGGGATAGAAGGGTATAGGAATAGTGTTTCTATATGCTAATGAAGTTAAGTTAGTATCAAGACAAAATGATTGCTACAGATTTAGGATGTTAAATTTAAGCCCCATGGTAACTACAAAGAAAATATCTGGAAAAAAAAAATAGGGAAATGAGAAAGGACTCAAAAATGGTACACTACACAAAATAAAATAAATATGAAAGTGGGCATTAATGGAAGAATTGAGGGCAAAAAATATATGACTTAGAAAGACCAAACAGCAAAACGGCAGAAGAAAGAAAGTAGTTACTTTAAATGCGAATTCATAAACTCTCCAGTCAAAATGCAGAGGTTAGCAGAATGGATAAAAAAGCATGACTCAGCTGTATGTTATCTACAAGAAACTCACCTTAAATTAAAAGACACAGGTAGGTTGAAAGTGAAAGGATGGGAAAAAAATATACCATTGAAATAGTAACCTCAAGAGAGCTACAGCAGCTATACCAATATCAGATAAAATAGACTTTAAGTTAAAAATTGTTATGTAGGACAAAGTATGTCACTATATACTAATTAAGGAGTCAATTTAACAAGAAGATACAACAATTGTACATTTATGTACACCTAATGGCAAAGACCCAAAATATATGAAGCAAATATTTGAAGGCAGAAATAGACATTTCTACATTAATATTAGTGTACTTCTATATACCACATTCAATAATGGATAGAACATCTAGACAGAAGACCAATAAAGAAATAGAAGACTTGAACAATACTATAAACCAAATAGACCTAATAGACACATATTGAACACTTTACCTAAAAGCAGAAGGACTGTTCTCTAGTGAAAACAGACCACATGCCATGTCACAAAACAAGTCACAATAAATTAAAGAAATATTGAAATCATACAATGTATCCTCTCCAACTACAATGGAGTGAAGCTAGATATCAATAACATAGGGAAAACTGGAAAATTCACAAGCATGTGGAAATTAAACATCATGCTCTTAAACAACCAATGAGTCAAAGCCAGAAAATCACAACGGAAATTAGGAAATATTTTGATGCAAATGAAAATGAAAACACTACATACCAAATGTTATGGGATGCAGCAAAGGCAGTGCTGAGAGAGAAACTTATAGCTCTAAATGGTTACTTTAAAAAAGAAGAAAGATCTCAAATCAGAGACCTAACCTCACAATGGTAGATCTAGAAAAAGTAGAGCAAACTAAACCCAAAGCAAGCAGAAGGTGGGCTATAACAAAGATTAGAGGAGAGATAAATGAAAGAGTGAATTAAAAAAACAATAGAGAGAATCAATAAAACCAAAAATATGTTCTTTGAAAAAATTAATAAAATCAACAAACCTTTATCTAGACTATAAAAGAAAAAAAAGAGAGAGGTTGCAATTAACTAAAATAAAAAATGAATGGGAGGAAATTACTACTGACCCCACAGAAATAAAAGGATTATGAGTGTAGCCGTCTGGGAGTTTAATGTAATTATGAATTCCAAAAATATAATTGGATCATGCTTGTAAACTGATCTGTTAATTTGGGCATGATTAAGTTATGATTAGGGCGTTGACTGGGCCACTTCAGTAGGGCGTTGAGCCCCACCCCTTGGTGGGTGGGGGAATCGAATATAAAAGGCCAGGCAAAGGACAGAGGAGGCAGTTTTTTGAGAAGCAGTTTTGATGTTGGAAAGAAGGCCCCAGGAGAAGAGAAGCAAGCCATTCGCCTGATCGCCTACAGCTGACCTTGTGGAGGAAACAGGAGCTAAGCCTGGAGAGAAACGCAGCCCCAGGAAGAGAGGAACCCCAGAAGCCTGAGCCCTGGCAAAGCCGGCAGCTGTCTTGCTCTAACACGTGGCAATGGACTGTGGTGAGAGAAGAAACTTAACACTTTATGGCCTGGTATCTGTGGACTTCTACCCCAAATAAATACCCTTTATAAAGACCAACCCATTTTTGGTATTTCACATTAGCACCCCTTTGGCTGACTAATACAATGAGCATATACTATAACAGACCAATAAGAAGTAAAGAGATTGAATCAGTAATCAAAAACCTCCCAACAAAGAAAATCCCAGGATCAGATGGCTTCACTGAAGAATTTTACCAATATTCTAACAAGAATTAACACAGAATACTGCTCAAATTCTTCCAAAATTTGAAGAAAAGCAAACACTCCCTAACTCATTCTATGAAACCAACATCACCTTAATACCAAAGCCATATAAAAATACCACATGAAAAGAAAATTACAGATTAATATCCCTTATGAATATAGATACAAAAAACTAAAAAAAAAAAAAAAAAGCAAACTAAATTCAATAGTATGTTAAAAGAATTATACACCATGATCAAGTGGGATTTATCCCTGGTATAAATGTATGCAAGGGTGGTTCAACATAAGATAATCAATTAATGTAATACACTACATTAAGAGAATGAAGGAGAAAAATAGAAGAGCATCTTAACTGACACAGGAAAGGCATTTGACAACATCCATCACCCCTTCTGGATATAAAGCACTTAGGAAACTAAGAAAAGAAAGACACTTCCTTAACATGATAAAGGGCATATATGAAAAACCCACAGCCAACCTCATTCTCAATGGTGAAGGACTAAAGTTTTCCCTCTAGGATCAGGAGCAAGACAAGGATGTTCGCTGTCACCACTGTTATTCAACATTATACCAGAAGTTCTAGGCAGACAAATTAGGCAAGAAAAAGAAATAAAATCATCCAAACTGGAAAGGAAATAACACTCTATATTTGCAGATCATATGATCCTATATGTAGAAAACTGAAAAATCTACAACAGCGCTACTAGAGCCAATGACCAAATTCAGCAAAGTGGTGGGTACAAGAACAACACGCAAAAATCAGTAGCGTTTCCATACACTATTAAAGAACAATCTGAAGAGGAAATCAAGAAAAAAACCTCCATTTATAACAGGAATTAAAAGAATTACATATCTAAGAATAAATTTAACCAAGGATGGAAAGGACTTATACACTGAAAACTACAAAACATTACTAAAAGAAATCAAAGAAGACCTAAATAAATGGAAGGGCATTCCATGTTCATCGATTGGAAGGATAAATATCATTATGCTGTTACTTCTATCCAAAGCAATTTATGGATTCCATGCAATCTAAATACAAATTTCAATAGCCTTCTTTGCAGAAATGGAAAAACCAATCAGAAATTTTATATGGAAGGGTAAGGGTCCCAAAATAGACAAAATTATCTTGTAATGAAGAATGATGTGGAAGATTCATAATTCCTGATTTTAAAACTTATTATAGAGCTATAGCAATCAAAACAGCAAGGTATTGGCTCAAGTAGAGACATATAGAACAATGGAATTGAATTGAGAGTTCAGAAATAAACCTTTACATCTATGGCCAACAGATTTTTTACAAGACTGCTAAGTCTACCTAATGGGGAAAGAATAGTATCTTCAACAAATGGTGCTGGGAAAACTACAGGTACATATACAAAAGAATAATGGTGAACCTCTACCTCATATCATATACCAAAATTAAATCAAAATAGGTCAAAGATCTAAATATAAGACTAAAACTATAAAAACTCATAGAAAAAAATCATAGGTCTTGTGTTAGGCAATAGTTTCTTAGATTTTACACCAAAGGCCTGAGCAGCAAAAGGAAAAATACAAAAATGAGACTTCATCAAAATTAAACATTTTTTGCATTAATGGACTTCATCATGAAAGTAAAAAGACAACCAACAGAATGGGAGAAAATATTTGGAAACCACATATCCGTTAAGGTTTCAATATCCAGGATATATAAAGAAATCCTATAACTCAACAACAAAAGACAAAAAGCCCAATTGAAAAATGGGCAAAAGACTTGAATAGACATCTCTCCAAAGAAGATCTATAAATGGCCAGAGAGCACATGAAAAGATGCTCAACATCATTAGCCATTAGGGAAATGCAACTCAAATCCACAATGAGATACCATTTCACACCCACTAGAATGCCAACTATTTTTAAAAAACTGGAAAATAGCAAGTGTTAGAGAGAAACAGGAACAGTTGTTCATTGTTGGTGGGAATGTGCAGCTGCTGTGGAAGACAGTTTGGCGTTTCCTCAGAAAGTTACATATAGAACCACCATATGATGTGGCAATCCCGCGTCTAGGTATGTACCTCGAAGAATTGGAAGTAGGGATTCAAGCAGGTATTTGCACAGCAGTGTTCATGGCAGCATTATTCACAGTTGTGCAAAGATGAAAGTAACCCAAGTGTCCATCAACAGACGAATGGATAAAGAAAATGTGGTATATCCATACAATGTACTATTCAGCCATGAAAGGAATAAAGTTTTGATACATGTGACAACATGGATGAACCTTGAAGACATCACACTAAGTGAAATAAGCCAGACACAAATGGACAAGTATTGTATGATCTCACTGATAATTAGAATAGGCAAATTCATACAGTCAGATACTAGAATACAATTTACCAGAGGCTGGGGTGGGTGTAGGGAATGGGGAGTTAATGTTTAATTGCTACAAAGTTTCTTTTTAAAAAAAATTTTTATTAGAGAAGTTGTGAGCTTACAAAACAATCATGCATAATGTGCAGAATCTCATACAGCACCCCTCCACCATCGCCTTACATTGTTGTGGAACGTTTGTTACAGATTACGAAAGAACATGGTCTGACTATTACCATGAACTATGGTCCATCGTGTACACTTGGTATTTTTTCCACATGCCCCCTATTAATAACACTATGTATTAGTATTGTACATTTGTTATAGTTCATGAGAGAGCACACTCATATTTGTGCTGTTAACCACAGTTCATCTTCCACCACAGGGTTCACTGTGTTATACAGTCCCATGCCTTGTACATTCCATCCAAAGTGTACACTCAGTGGTTTTCCCTTTCATCACAGAGTTGTGCAGTCATTGCCCCAGTAAACCTTTGAATGTTTTCCTTAGTACAAAAGAAAAAAAAAAAAATCCCATATCCCCCTATTATTGACCCTTAGTGTTGATATAGCACCTTCTTTCACATTGATGCAAGAATATCACAATATTGCTAGTAACTCTAGTCCATAAATTACATTAATTGTATTTTTCCCATGCATCACCATATTCTTACCACCTTGTAATAGTGATGTACATTTGTTCTAGTTCATAGAAGAACATTCTTGTATTTGTATTATTAACCACAATCCTCATCCACCTCTGGGTTCACTATGTTATTCAGTCCCTAGATTATTCTCTAGCTTTCTTTCAATTGGCATTTTTGTCCCTAGACTTCCTCTTTCAGTCACAATCCCATTTTAAAATCAGTCATGTTACTTTCACTCACTATAATGTGTTACTATCAACTTGGTACAGAGTTTCTTTTTATGGTAATGGGAATATTTTGGTAATGAATGGTGATGATGGTAGCACAACATTTTGAACATAATTAACACTGCTAAATTATATATTTGAATATGGTTAAAACGGACAATTTTAGGTTGTACATATGTTACTAGAAGAAAAAGAAAACTCTATAGGACTGTACAAAACATCCAGTGAACCCTAAAGTAAACTATGTAGTGTAGTTAGTAGTATAATTATTATAATATTAGGGTACGTGGGAAGTCTGTTTTTTCTACATGATTTCTATAAATCTACAACTTCTCTAATACAAAAATAAATGAAAAAGCATAAACAATTATCAGGTTATGTGTGTGGAAGTTTTCATTCACTGACGGTGGCATTTTAAATTAGTGTAAAAGTTTTGTTGAACAATTTGGCCATTATCTATTGAAATTTAAAATTTACCTTCCTTATGACCCAACACTGTTTTGAGTTAGCAGTTTTAGGAATCCATTCTAAAGTAATATTTTCACAAGTATGGAATATACAGTCATGGCTGCTTACCTCAACATTGTTTTAATAAACAAAAACTGGAAACTAGCTATTAAATTAAATAATAGTACATTCAAAAAAGGAAATACTATGTAGTTGTTAAAAAGAATAGTGCTATAGATCCATATATTCTGTTTTGGAAGGACATCTTTGCTATATTGTTAAAGTGAATATGTGTTGCATGATCTCACTTTTTAAAAATGCATTATAAATTGGATAAATACATTCATGCATGCATGGAAAAACAAGGAAATGAAAGAAACTCTTCAACCAGGCCTTTATTTGGGGAATTCAATTTTGGAAAACTTCCCCTTTTTAAATTATACATTTCTGTGTCATTTGTTTCTGTATTATTTGGGTTGTTTTCTTAACCACAGGTGTGTACTGTTTTGTAATTTAAAAACAAAGTGCGATATTGAGAGAGAGAAGGAGAGAGAGAGAGAGAGACAGAGAATGTGCCAGAGAGAGAGAGAGAGAGGATGTGCCAGAGAGAGAGAGAGAGAGAGAGAGAGAATGTGCCAGAGGTAAATGATTCCAGTTTCATGAATTTTGCCATCAACCTGCAGCCGCCCCACTGGGCTTGCTAGAAGTTCAGGTCATTCGGTCAAAGGAATCAGGGCCAGCCCATCCCCTGCCCCTCTTTACCCCAAGAAGGACACTCACTTTAGCATCCACATGTTTTTGTAAGGATTAAAGGAGATAAAGTTTGCAAAAAGCCTTTATCAACTGTAAAGACCTTTCAAACACAAAGGATTATTATTATAATCAAAGTGCACTTCCCAGCCCAGGCAGGAGCGCCTGGTTACTGCAGAAAACTCTCCCAGCGTCCGCTTGGTGCCAGAAACCTGCGGTCCTCTTTATCCAAAATAGCTTTTCCCTCGGGGTCCCCCACGCCCGCCCCCGGCCCCGGCCGGGAGGGCGTCCTGCCTGCGTCCTGCCTGGTCGCTTCGTCCCGGCTCGGGCCCAGCCGCTTCCCAGCAGAGCTTGGCTGTTCCTTGAACTTTCAGTGTAGGTTCGATTTCCTCCAGTGGTACCACATGCTGCTGTGCAAACAGAGCACGTGGTCCCGCCAAACAAAGGAACATGTGTGCTGCAAACCATCCCCCTACCACGGGAGCGCCGAGCTCCGCCGGGAGAGGGCCGGGCTCGCGCGCTCTCAGTTTTCACTGCAGTTTAAACACCCGGCAAGCCTCGCAGGAAGCGGTGGGGGTGGGAGCGCGGCCAGAGGGGGTGGGGGGGCTGCGCCTGCGTTTCTCCCACCAGGGCCCTGGAAATAGCATCTGAGCGCGCACGGCCGAGCCAGGCTCCCCTCAAACTGTGAAGATTTCCTTCCACCTCCGACAGGCTTCCTGGGGACTCGCTGTTAAAAGATCACTCTCCCTGGGTGCTGGCCGCGGGGAGGGCCCAGCCCCGCGCACAGCTGTCAAAGCGTTTCAAGGAGGCGAAGGCACGCTGCGGGGCACACAGGGAGCGCCTCGGCCCGATCAGTGCAACGCCGAGCGGGAATTGCATTAGGATTAGTTATCTCCCGTGCCCTGCTCATTAGCCCGCAGGATGGCTCGCAGCCGGCACGCGGGTAGCACCCGGAGAGCGCTAGGACGTGCGCCTAACAGGTCGTGATAATGAAAGGCTTCAGCTCCCGGAGTTTGCGCCCCCACCCCCTACCCCCTGCTCTCCTCCTCCCTCTTCCTCTCAACCTCACTTCCTGACTTTTTCCTGAAGGTCTTATGAAATGTGCAATTTAGGAAGTTTACAATGAAAACAACAACAAAAAAAAACAAACCAAAAACCTAGACTGGTTGGTGATGGGGGAGGGATGATGCGGGGCGACCAGGGCGGGGCTCCCTTAGTCAAAGGACCGAAAGGAGTTTGGCGTTTTGTCCTGCCAAGTCGGGAGAACGCCTAGGTTCTTTTTCCAGGCGGGCTGGTTCCTGATAGGCTTCAACTTCCTTTCCTGTGTAATCGCTTAAGACTAGGGAGCAATGGCGAGGTGGCCATTTGGATCCGGAGGTGAGCCGCCTTGGGTTGCCGAGCGCCCAGGGCCGCGCCCACCGCGGGCTGAACTGGCTGCTCTGGCCCCACAACCCTCTGGGCGCTGCTGTCCCAAAAGCACCATTGAGGAAGGATTTGTTTCTTGCTGCTTCCCCCTTGGAGTGAGTCCCGGGAGAACAGGGGCCAAGGCTAATTCTTCACCACACTTAGCATACTGCCAGTATACAGAAGGTGCTCAAAAACGTATGATCGCCCCAAGGGCCACTAGGGTATAAAACTCCGCTTTGAGGCACATTGCCTCACTAGCAATATGACCAAGGCCGGGTCATGTTACTTCCAAAACGGGATTAATAATTTTCTCATAGGCTGTGCACTCAAGTGTAAATCAGCCAAAATAGGATTTAACACATAGTAGGTGCCCGATAGATGTTAGTTCCTCTCTACATCTTGCTTTATTCATCCCAAAAAATGGGGATTAAAAAACACAGGCAAAAAAAACCTTTGATGTCTCAGGAGGAGGTAATTAACGATCTCTTAACCCATCTGAAAGGGCCAACAGAGTACAAAGTTGTTTTATAATTAAGAAATGTATCAAACCCTGTGCAGGACTAATTGCTGTGCAAATTTGATTGAGGCCTGTGAGGACAAGATTTCCCTTAATGGGTTGCAGCATAGGGGACTATTTAATATTCTTCCGGGAAGTTCCAGAACCCACATGACAGCACTGGGGATTGCATCATCAACCTTAGGAGGATACTCAATGGTTCAGAGTAAATGCACCAGGGCTTTGCTTAAATAATTATTTTGAAACTGGAAGGTTTATTGAGAGTTCAGGGTTCAGATTTAGAAATGTCAGAAATAGAGCTTTATTTGTTTCCATTGCACATAATGAATTGCCCTTTAAATAATGAAGCAATGAAAATGCCAAGTATCACATACTCCAATGAATTACCTAATGTTGAATTGGGCTCCTGTGAGCATGAGGCTTCCAAGCCACATACATCAGAGAACTGGGACATTTAAAATTTCCACAGAAATCATTGATCCAGAGGGAACTTGGTGAAGAGAACATCCCCTCACCAAGTCTAAAGTCTAAACTTTTCAACTTCTGTTTTAGTATTTTGGGACTCCTTGGTGGTACTTGTCATTGGGCATCTGGAACAATATCTTGGAGAGGTGGCAACTGAAAGAAGCTCCTAGAACTGCCTGTGCGGGTGCCAGTTATTTGCAAGGGACAAAACTAGGCTTCCTTTGTCAGGAAGGCCATGCATATGTATTCACCCGGGGGTCAAGTGGGAATTGAGGGGTGCCATGGGCTCCCTTCTTTGGGTCCTGAGGCCACTGGTTCACAGGTGAATTCTAATGTTCATCCAAAGAACTAGAGTGTCTAAGCCTTGGGGTCAAATTTTTCCCAGCCATCCACAGGGCCTCAGAACACCGAAGTCATTTTCCTTTCTTATCCCTCATTTATTCCCTGTCTCATCTCCATCTTCTTCAGACAAATGATTTCCCTTGTTATTTCTCTGGCTAATTCATCCTTGTTTTCCCTTGGCTTCATTGTTCTCTGTCCCTCTCTGGGGTTTTGTCCCAAAATTATCATTTTTTTCTCCGAAGTATGACATATTTCTTTGTTCACCTTCCCTTCATTTCCTTTCTGTTTTCACCCATAGTCTAATCTTCTTGATATTGAAAATAAATCTTCCTTTGAATTTGCCTTTTTTCTAGTTACTCTGCTTATATCCCTTATTTGTCCACCTACTGTTTCCATTGTGACATGATTCACTGTTCCTTGCACTCCTGAAATCCTTGCCCACTTTAGTTTACTGATTGCTAATTTCAGTGGTCCATTCTGGCCCCATCCTCCTTTGTTTATCCATCTCTCCTTAACACCCTCTAGACATATATCACGTGGCACTTTTTCTAAGTCTTCCGAGGTCGGCTGATGTTCCTCATCTGGCTTCCCAGATCTCCCTTCTCCCTTCTCCCCAAATAGATGCATGCCTCAATAATCGGAGCTGACATTTATTGGATACTTACTTTGCACTTTAATCCTCCCATCAACCCTTTAAACCAGGTACATGAATTATTTCATTTTATAGAGGAAGAACCTGAGGCTCGAGGAGCTGATAGGTGTCAAACCTAGGCCTGCTCTGTCTCCAGAGTTCAAGCACTTAATGAGGCTGCTATAGTGCCCCGTTTGGTTCTCTGATCTCAAGACCCTGTTCTCTCATTGTCTTGCAGATCCCACCAGATCTCAAAACCCAACTGCCTTAAATTGTACTGATCAGCAGTCAGGGGTTCTTAACCAGCGGTCCACGGACCCCTTGGATTTCAGGGGATTCATGAGCTTGAATTGAAAAAAATCAACTTATTATCTTTATTTTCTCTGATCTCTAGCTGAAATCTAGAGAAATCTAAATCATTTCCTTCACTTATGAACGTATGCAATAAATTACAGTAGTATTCATTTCATATCACATTACAGTAGTTGCATATCTCAAAAAATTACCTATGCTCATCCATACTTTAAAATTACAGTAGTTGTTAGACCCGACGCTAGTTGAGTGTCATAAAACTCTGGGCTGCTACATTCTGAGAAGTGGTCCGTGGTTTTCACCTGACTGGCAAAGGGGTCCATGGAACAAAAAAGGTTAAGAACCCCTGGATTAGCTGATCCCCTTGCCTCCTTCCAGCTCCTTTCTGACTTCTGTACTAGAACCACCCTTCTCCCAGGACCAAGTCTTCCCCATTTGAACCTTCCTCTCTTTTTCTGGTTTACCCTGCTCAACCCTTCATCCCATTAGGTCTTCAGCATATTTACTTTACAATGTCTACTGAATTTTTTTTTTTTTCATGATCACTGCTGTCCCATTAATTTTGCCACTTAAATGGTGCCTTGTAGCAACTAGCAGGCTGCTATTCCTGCTGCTCATCACGACCAGAGAAATCCTGTTAAAACTTTTCTTTCACATTCACATGATTTTGCTGTAAGAACTTCAGTGACTTCCCTTTACCTGCAATAAAATTGATATGCCTTAATTTGTTATTCAAGGTGCTCTACGTTCTGGACTCTCCAAACTTTTCATTCCACACCACCTTAAATTTTCTTTACAACCCCTTTGCTCTGTATTATTTAATTAACTAATTAATTGCTTGATATCCTGCTTTGTGCAAGAAGGCCTTAAGGGCCCTGTCCCAGTCTCACCTGTAGGGATCCAGGATACTGGCATCATGGCACAGTGCAAGGAAGTACATGAGCTACAGACCTGGGTCCAACATCCATCTCTGCATTGGCTACCTGGGGACCTGGAGCAAGTCACCTAACCTCCCTCTGCCCTTATGTTCTTATCTGTATAGTCAGGAGTCATCCCAAAGTTTAAATGAGGACATAGATGGAAAGTTTGTGGCAAAGAGAAGATGCTCAGTAAATGGTACCTATAATTGGTACTTTTTATTTCTCCAACATGCTTGGTGCTTTTGAGTCTGGGCCTTTGGCTATGATACCCTCTTCTGGAGTTGCTTTCCATTATTGCCTCCACTGATCAAAATTCTCCCAGGAAAAGCCTTCCCCTTGCTCCCCTCAGGTGAGATTTTTCCCTAAACTAAATTTGGCACCAAGAACAGGTACCCTGCAAATCAACTCTCAATAGATATTGTTTTGTATCCTTCTCTACTTGCTCCAAGCAGCTCCCCACTAGCCCACCCACCTCGAGGATGTGTGTGACAGCACCAAGTGAAGACGTGCAAGCCCCAAGGAAATGCTACATGGATAGAACAGTGGGGTGGAGGGAAACCTGAAAAGTCAGGGAGGATATCATATTTCTTCCCTCCCTCCCTCCCTCCTTCTCTCCCTCCCTCCCTTCTCTCTCTTTCTTCTTTCTGCCTTTCATGGACAAAATGACTATTGCGTTTAACTGATATCTTGAATAAGCACAGTTTTAGTATGAAATCAAAACAAAACTTTGTTTTTCTTTTCCACTGCTCATTCAAAATGTATTCAGTGGGAAGCGGATGTGGCTCAACCAGTTGGGTGCCTGCCTACCATATGGGAGTGTCCGGGTTCAGGTCCCCATGCCTCCAAAAAAGATGAGCAGATGCTGCCCCTGCCGCAATGAGCTAGATGCCGCCCCACCACAATGAGCAGACGTCTAAATGAGCAGATACAACAGGCCAGCAGTCGCCACAACCCATGGGGAGTGGATGTGGCTCAGGCCGCTGGGCACCCCCCTTCCATGTGGGAAGTCTGGGGTCCGGTTCCCAGTGCCTCCTGGAGAAGGAGAGCAAACAATGAGCAGACAGATGAGAGAACCATCTGGGTGGGGATGGGGGGAGGGATAAATAAATAAAAGTAAATAAATTTTATAAAACTTTAAAAAGATATATTCAGTGGTGATAAAGTTTCCCTGCCCCTGGATGAAAATGTTGGTGGGCCCCACCACTTAAAAGTTTATTTTTATTGAGATGTCATTTACATACAGTAATATGCATAGATCTTAAGTGTTCAGTTTGATGAGTTTGACAGTTCTTTACAACTGAAAACCACCACCCAAAGCAAGATAGAAAGCATTTCCATTATCCCAGAAAGTACCCTTCTTCTACATGGCAGACACTTTTCCACCAGCTCTAACTTCATCGTCACTGCCTGCCACATGCAACCACTGTTCTGATTCCTCTTACAATAGATTCGTTTAGCCTGTTCTGGACTTAATGTAAACGGAACCATGCAGTATGTATTCCTTTGTGTCTGCCCTCTTATGCACCACACAATGTTTCAGAGATCTATCCATGTTGTTGATTCTATCAGTAGTTTGTTCCTTCTTATTGCTAAGTAGTATTCTTTTGTGTGAATATACTGCATTTTTTTCATTCATTCACCTGGTGATGGACATTCAGGTTGTTTCTAGATCTTGGGTGCTATGAATAAAGCTACTATAAATATATGTGTGCAAGTCTTTTTGTGGACGGATGTTTTCATTTTTGGAGTGAGGGTGTAAACACCTGAGAGTAGACTTGCTGGGTCATAGATGTATTTTAAACTTTATAAGAAATTTCCAGAAAGTTATTCAAAATTATTGTATCATTTTTACTCTCATTAGCAATGTTTGAGAATTCTAGTTGTTCTGCATTTTCATTCAAATTTCATTGGAAATTTTCAGTATTTTTGATTATAGCCATTTTAATGGGTATGGAATGGTACATCCTTGAGGTTTTAACTTGCATTTCCCTAATGACTAATGATATTGAACACCTTTTTATGTGCTTATTGGTCATTTGCATACCTTTTTTAGTGAAGTGACTTGTCAAGTGTTTTGATGATTTTTTTAGGGGAATTTTAATCTTTTTATCACTGATCCATAGGAATTCTTTTATATCTTCTAGATACAAGTCCTTTGTCAGAAATATACACTGTGAATACCTTGGCTCAGTCTCTGAATTGCCTATTCATTTTCTTAATGGTGTCTTTTATATGAGCAGAATTTAAAAATTTTGATGAAGTCCTATTTACAAAATCTTTATTTTATGATTAGTGATTTTGGAGTACTGTCTTGAAAGTCTTTGCCTAACCCAAAGTCATGAAAATATTCTTTTATGTTTTCTTCTAGAAGCTTTATTCCTAGCTTTCATATTTAAGTCTATGATCCATCTGGATTAATTTCTTTATACGGAGTGAGGTAGAGATCAAGGATCATATTTTTTCCAGATGAATATCCAGTTGTTTCAACACTATTTCTTTTTTTTCCCTTCACTTTTTTATTTTTTAAAAGATACTTCGATTACATAAATGTTACAGAGACTATATAGGGGATTCTCAAATGCCCCGCTCCCCACACCTGCCACATTTTCCCACATTAGCAACATCTTTCATCAGTGTGGTACATGTATTACATTTGATAAACACATTTTGGAGCATTGCCACTAAGCATGGATTAGAGTTTACATTGTAGTTTACATTCTCTCCCATTCGACTCTGTAGGTTATGGCCGGATTTATAATGGGCTGTATCTGTCATTGTAATGCCATTTAGGATGGTTCCCAAGTCCCCAAAATACCCCCCTATTACACCTGTTTTGCTCTCTCCCTAACCCCAGAACATCCATGGGTCACTGCCTCCACAACAATGATATTATGATATTTCTTCCATTGCTAGAATCATAATAAGTCTATAGTAGAATAGTAGTAAGTTTATTTTAGTTCATAGTTTGTTTCCCAGTCCTGAGGACTCTGTGATGGTGATGCCCACTTCACCATTAATTGAGGGGGGCTTCGATCCCATAACTCTGATGGATGGGACTCTCTTGTTTCGGTTGTAGGCACTCTCGGTTCCTTGGTATGTTGTTTGTCCATCATCTCCTCCCCATTAGT
>JAQZBX010005787.1:7059-26338 GCA_029593785.1 Cabassous unicinctus
TTTTTTTTTTTTTTTTTTTTTTTTTGCCATTTATGTTTCGTCTTTGAACAAATATCTATTCAAGTCTTTTGCGCATTTTAAAATTGGGTTGTTTGTCTTTTTATTGTTGAGTTGTAGAATCTCTTTATATATCATGGAAGTGAAACCCTTGTTGGATATGTGATTTCCAAATATTTTCTCCCATTGCATTTTCATCCTTTTGACAAAGTCCTTTGATGTGCAAAAGTGTTTAATTTTGAGGAGGTCCCATTTATCTATTTTTTCTTTTGTTGTTTGTGCTGTGGTTGTGATGTCTAAGAACCCACTTCCTACATTATCTTCTAGGAGTTTTATGGTCCTGGCTTTTGTGTTTAGGTCTTTGATCCATTTTGAGTTGATTCTTGTATAGGGAGTGAGATACCTCTTATTCTTTTGGCTATGGATATCCTTTTCTCCCAGGACCATTTGTTGAAGAGACTATTCTGTCCCAGAAAAGTGTATTTGGTAGGCTTGTCAAAAATCAGTTGACTGTAGAGGTGATGACCTATTTCTGAATTCTCAATTTGATTCCATTGATCAATGTGTCTGTCTTTATGCCAATACTATGCTCTTTTGACCACTGTAGCTTTGTAATATGCTTTAAGGTCAGGAAGGGTGAGTCTTCTGACTTCACTCTTTTTTTCAGGATGTTTTTGACTATTTGGGACCCCTTTCCCTTCTAAAGAAATTTGGTAATTGACTTTTCTGTTTCCGTAAAGTAGGCTGTTGGAATTTTGATTGGGATTGCAGAAAATTATAAATCAAATAGAATTGACATCTTAATGATATTTAGTCTTCCAATCCATGAACACTTTCCATTTGTTTAGGCCTTCTTTGATTTCTTTAAGGACTGTTTTATGGTTTTCTGAGTACAGTCCTTTACATACTAGCTAAATTAATCCCTAGATATTTGATTCTTTTATTTGCAATTGTAAATGGATTTTTTCTTGATTTACTCCTCAGATTGTTCATTACTAGTGTGTAAAAACACTACTGATTTTTGCTTGTTGATATTTTATCCTGCCACTTTGCTGGACTTCCTTATTAGCTTTAGTAGCTTTGTTGTAGATATTTCCCAATTTTCTAAATATAGGATCATATCATCTATGAATAGTGTGAGTTTTGCTTCTTCTTTTCCAATTTAGATGCCTTTTATTTCTTTTTCTTGCCTATTTGCTCTAGCCAGAACTTCTAGCACAATGATGAGTAACAGTGATGACAATGGACATCATTGTCTTTTTCCTAATCTTAGAGGGAAAGCTTTTAATCTGTCCCCATTGAGTACGTGCTGGCTTTGGGTTTCTCATATATGCCCTGTATTATGTTAAGGAATTTTCCTTTTATTCCTAGTGTTCTAAATGTTTTTATCAAGAAAGAATGCTGAATTTTGTCAGGTGCCTTTTTTGCATCAATTGAGATGATCATGTGTTATTTTCCCTTTGATTTGTTAACGTGGCATATTATGTTGATTGGTTTCCTTGTGTTGAACCACCTTTGCATACCAGGAATAAAACCCAATTGATTGTGGTGTATAATTCTTTCAATATGCCCTTGTATTCAATTTGCAAGTATTTTGTTTAGAATTTTTTCATCTATATTCATTAGAGAGATGGGTCTATAATTTTCTATTCTTACAATGTCTTTACCTGGTTTTGGTAATTTGGTGATGTTGGCTTCATAAAATAAGTTGGGAAATTTCCCCTCTTCTTCAATTTTTTTGCAAGAGTTTATGCAGGATTGGTGTTAATTCTTCTCAAAACGCATGGTAGGATTCACCTGCGAAGCCATCTGGTCCTGGACTTTTCTTTGTTGGGAGATTTTTATGACTGATTTAATCTCTTTACTTGTGATTGGTTTGTTGAGGTCTTATAATTCTTCTAGAGTCAATGTAGGTTGTTTGTATGTTTCTAGGAATTTTTCCATTTCATGAGGTTGTCTAATTTGTCGGCATCAGTGTTTCAAAATATCCTTTTATGATCCTTTTAATTTCTGTGGGGTCAATAGTAAGGTCCCCTCCCTTCCCCTTCCTGATTTTATTTACTTGCATCTTCTTTCTTTTTTTCTTTGTTAGTCCAGCTAAGTGTCTGTTGATTTTATTAATCTTCTCAAGGAACCAGCTTTTGTTTTGTTGATTTTCTCTACTTTTTTTTTTTCTCTCTCAATTTCGTTAATTTCTGCTGCAATCTTTGTTATTTCTTTCCTTCTGCTTGTTTTGGGCTTAGTTTGCTGTTTTTTTTTCCTAATTCCTCCAGGTGTTCAGTTATGTCTTTGTTTTTAGCTTTTTCTTCCTTTTTAGTATAGGTTGTTAGGGCTATAAATTTCCCTCTCAACAATGCCTTCAATGTATCCCATGGGTATACAAATATACCTGCAAATATTCTCATTTTCATTTGTCTAGATATATTTACTAATTTTTATTGCAATTTCTTCTTTGGCCCACTGATTGTTGAAGAGCATGTTGTTTAGCCTCCACATGTTTGCAAAATTTCCCCTTTTATGCCTATTATTGATTTCCAGCTTCATTCCATGATGATCAGAAAGGGAGCTTTGTATAATTTCTCTTTTACAATATATTTAAACCTATTTTGTGACCCAACTTGTGGTCTATCCTGAAGAAAAACACATGAGAACTTGAGAAGAATGTATATCCTGCTGATTTGCAGTGCAATGTTCTGTATATGTCTGTTAGCATATTGTTTAGCATATTGTTTAAGTTCTCTGTTTCCTTGTTGATCTTCTGTCTAGTTCTATTGAGTGGCATTATGAAGTCTCCAACTATTATTGAAGAGATGTCTATTTCTCCTTTCAGTTTTTTTTTTTTTTTTCAGGAGGTACCAGGAATTGAACCCGAGAAATAAAATCCCAATGTCTTAAGTCAAGTCATATTTTTCTTATGCAGTAATACATTTCTTTCATTGATAATAAGGAAAGTTTGTATTACAAGTGCCATATTTGATTCTTAATAGTGTATATAAAGGACATCTACCAGAAGAATATAAGAAAATATCTCATTATTTATATTATTTTTGAAATTCCTCAATATTTCTGTGATAAACACTTCTTAAATTCATTTCTGTTTTTCACCCTATATAGGTCATTTTTAAAACTTTTTTCCCTGAGTTAATTGTAAGGAAAATGGACTTAAACCAACACCCTGAGTTTTTTTCCTAATTGTTAAATGATTCTTGTTCATTAGCATAGTATTATTCTTTGTACATATAAATATGTATTTGAAACTAAAATATCTCTTCTTATTGTGAGCATTCTATTAAGGTATCCAAAGCAGTAAACTCCCCATCCAAAAAATATTTTGCATTTTTATATATTTTAACTTTACAAAGCCTGTGAAGTTATCATTTTATCTACTCTGTAGATAAAATAATGTCAGCCAGTTTTTTTGTTGATTCTTTCATTCTTTCTGATCCCTCTATAATTTCTAACTTGCATTTCATCTTCTCTACAGAACTCAGTTATGAGTTCTGTGGGAATCTACACTTTACACTCAGGAATTAATTGTAATGTTTTCTTGAAAGCTTAATAATAATTCTGCTTTCTTCTAAACTCACTCTCTAGAGAATGATGATGTTAATTTTTGATAACTTTCATCTGCTTGTCACATTTACTTTGTTCATTTACAATAATACACCTAATTTGTAATTCTATTTCAAGGTGCACATTTGGGAAAATTTTAGGCCTCTTTTAGAGTGATGACTTTGGACAGTCTGCCATTATGAAGAAATCCCATTCTGCTGCCTAATGCCAAAGTAAATAAGGCTAGAGCCTGAGTTTAAGGAGACATATTATTGGCAATAATCACTTATCTCTGTGTCCAGGGAAATATTTTTCACCTTGAAGAACAAATTAATTCTAATGAATTAGTAATCTAGAAAAAAATTACTGAAATTGCTTATGCTCCTAATATATTTTATTATTATGCTATTTGGCCCACAATTAAAGAATATTGTAATTCATTCAGCCTCTAACGGCAGAAGAATTTGGATTCTCTATGATAGACTAAAAATCAATAACAGTAAATGTGAAAGATGTTTTGTGGCCTGCTTCAACATCAGGCTTAGATTTTTTTTTATTGTGAAATGTCCTTTTTCTTAATATATATTTTTTATTAAAGTAGTTGTAGTTTTACAGAAAAATCGTGCAGATAGCACAGTCACCGTATACCCATGCCATGCATACCATTTTCTCTGTTATTAGTATTTTGCACTAGTATGGTACCTTTGTTACAATTGATGAAACAATATTATTATAATTATACTATTAACTCTAGTCCATACTTTACATTAAGGTTCACTCTGTGTTGTACAGTTCCACGGGTTTAAAAAAATATTCCGGTAACATATATACAACCTAAATTTTCCCATTTTATCCACTTTCAATTATGCAATTATGTAATTTAATGTTGTTAATTACATTTACAATGTTGTACCACTATCACAACATTGTGAATGTTGTGATAGTGGCCCATCAACCCAAACAGAAACTCTGTACCTATTATGCATTAATTCTCATTCCCTATCCTCACCTGTCCCCTGGTAACCTGTATTCTAGTTTCTGACTTTATGAATTTTATATTCTAATTTCCTATTTTTGAGATCATACAATATTTGTCCTTTTGCATCTGGCTTATTTCATTCAACATGATGTCTTCAAGTTACATCCATGTTGTAGCATGCACCAGAATTTCATTCTTTTTTTGATCAAATAATATTCCGTTGTTATGTATGTCCCATATTTTGTTCATCCATTCCTCAGTTGAAGAACGCTTGGTTTGCTTCCACTTTTTGGCAATTGTAAATAATGCCCTTTGAACATCAATGTGCAAATATGTGCTTGAGTTCTTGCTTTCAATTCTTTTTGGTATAAACCTGGAAGTAGGGTTGCTGGATCATATGGTAATTCTATATTTAACTTTCTGAGGAACTGCCAAACTGTTTTCCACAGCGGCTATACCATTTTACATTCCCCAGCAATGTACGAGAGTCCCTATTCCTCCGCATCCTCTCTAGCACTTGTTATTTTCCATTTTTTAATGGTAGCCATTCTAGTAGGTGTGAAATGTTATTTCCTAGTGGTTTTGATTTGCATTTCCCTAATGGCTTATGATGTTGAGGATCCTTTCATGTGCTTATTGGCCATTTGTATATCTTCTTTGGAGAAATGTCTGTTCATGTCTTTTGCCTCGTTTTTAATTGGGTTGTCTTTTTGGTGTTGAGTTGTAGGAGTTATTTATTCTGGATATCAAACCTTTATCACATATATGGTTTTCCAATATTTCTTCCCATTCTGTAGGTTGTCTTTTTACTTTCTTAATAAAATCCTTTGATGTACAAGAGTTTTAACTTTGATGAGGTCCCACTTATCTATTTTTTCTTTTGTTGCTCATGATAGGCCTAGATTTTTTAAAGTTGTCTTGTGTTATTTTCACTTTGCTTTGTCAGAATCCTTATTTCTGCCATCTATGCTTTTTAAAAGCCAAGTATTTTGGTTGCTTCTAGTTTCATAACAGTTCCATTTTGTTGCTAGCTGCCAGTTTATGCTATCAAACAGTTAATAATGTGACGCAGTCTTAATTTGGAGAAAATGAATTTGATGAGAACTGAAAAGCTTCAATAAATTAACTAAGAAAATGAACCCAGTGAGAAATGGATATCATTAAAATGGAAATAGCCTGCTCTCCCCAAAATAAAAGAAACAAGCATCAACCTGTTATATATTTTCCTATTGTCATCCCATTCTGCATTGCTGAAATAGATCTATTCCAGTCTTGAACAAGATTTCCTTTTTGTCCTTGATTCTATAAGCCTACTTTTACCTATCCTAGAGCGACTTTTCTAAACATTAATAATTTTGTGTCAGAGTTATTTCCTTCATCCTCACTAACATACTGAGTCAACACATGAAAAATTTTACTAATCAATGACCTGTATTTGTAAAATGCAGTGTCCTTATATTATAGAGAATAGGAATTTTGAACTCAGACCAGTGTTTAAATCCCAATTCTACTCCTTAAGTAAATACTTCACTGATCTTTAATTTCTCACCTGAAGCATGGTAATAATGATGATGATTATGATGATAAAAATAATAATAATAATTCATCTTCCAGGATTGTTGTGAATATAAATGTAAAGTATTTAGAGTATTTAACATAGTATCTACCACATATTAAACACCAAACAATTGGTAACTTATTATATTTTGTCTAATTTAATCATTTATTTATATTTTATTATATATCACCAAAACATTACCCCATAATTGTAGCCAACCTTTCCATTTTGTCATTGTTTCCTACTGAAACGTACTTTTTCTTTTTAACCTTCTCATTCTACTGCTATAGAATAATGTTTTTAAAAAGTCATGCTCGTCTTGACTGACTGAATCTAAATGTCTGGGTATGGATTATTTTTAATAAACTCCCTAGGTGATTCTTATGCCCAATAGTTTGTGCACTACTGCACTAGAATGCATGTTAAGTGATTTCTTAGTCAACTACTCAGATCCACTCCCTTCTTCCCTCTACAGATATATAGATCTCAGATTCCAGCGATCCGACCCTTTGCCTTCTTATTCTGCTCTTATGGATGCAAGTTTGAGTGTCATCTGGACAAAATAACTTACCTTTTAATAATTCCTTTGTACTTGACATCAAATGGCATATGGTGCTAAAGTACCAAATACAGTGTAAAGTGGTATTCAAAAGAATGTATTATCATTATCATGCTTTCATTGTCAACTTTTTAAGCCTACAGTCTACATTCAGCTCTACTCAAAGTTCTGTCTTCTCCCTCACATCCTTTTACCTCTCCTTGCCTGTTTCTCCTTGCCCTTCCCTCCCTGCCCCACCATATAAATATAGACTCTATGGGAATGAAATTGTTAACCCAGGAACATTGTTTTATTTTTTATTGTTTATCCCAAGTGCTTGTCACTTCTAGCTTATAGTAATGCTCAATAAGTATTTCTTGAATCAATGAATGGATCATTCAACTACTCTTTAAATATGATATTATCTTTGTCTTTCTTCTCATTAATTCTATTTTATCTAATCAGAACCCATTACATCCACTTATGATATGACCTCCAAGGTCCTAGGCAACATTAGATGGGAAACATAAATTTAAAAAAAAATTTTTTGGCTACATTGCATCCTTCTTGAGAGTCAAGCAAAGTGCCAAGTCAAGCAAAGTGCCAGGTCAAGCCTCAGGAAGGAGACATTCACAAAGATCAAATTTTTTTCATGTTTGCAATCATGAAAAAAATGAAAAAAATCTTGAAAAAAAAATGAAAAATCATGAAAAAAATTAATGTCCTGCTACTAGTGTCATTATCCTCCCAGAAGAATACATAACCAACACACCAACATGAATATATGTGTATTTGTGTGCGGAGGGGTGGGGGTGGGAAGTGAAAAAGAGGGACGAAAGGAGGAGGCAAAGAGAGATCTTCATATTATCAGGAAAGACTTGCATCTTTGCCATAAGAGTCCTCTAATCTATTTTATCCTTTGGAGTAAGTGGCATTGTATAGTCTTCAATATCCAACCATAAAAATGAAGAATCTGGGCTTTTCTAGACATAGTATTGTCACAGTCTAAAGAATAAAAATTCTATATTCATAGATCAGATATGAGAAGACATACTTAATTTTTTTCTTATCTATATCTGATTTAAATGGCTGCTTGGATTGTTCAAAAACCTGGAGGCATACTTATTTAACCAAGATATTCTGATTCACACATGGGAATGTGGTGTGATTGCTTATATAGTGTCGCCAGAGAAGGCCTCTCCGAGAAGTAATGTGCAAACTGAATTCTGAAGGAGGAGAATCAGGAAAGAAAATTTGGAATATTCTTACCTGAGGTGGAAAAGATCTTGGTATGTTCAAGGAGGAGGCCATTGGGATAGACTGGAGTATAGTAAACTCTGTGGAAATAGCATGGAAAAAATGAAAGCCAAATTATGCAGGGCCTTATAGGTCATGTTTGATTTTATTTTCCATCAAAGGTTTTTAAGTAGGGAAATAACATGCTATGATTTGTGGGAACAAAGTTGGAAAATTTCTGCCTCTATTTTAATATCAGACTTCTGTATGATATTTATATAATAATAGATTTAATAATTTGTTCATTTATCTAAATGTATCATAGCATTTTGACCTCAGTATCTTTGCTCATTCTGTTTCATTCTCCCATCTTTTCTACTTGCTTAAATTCTGTTTATCTTCCAAGGTATAGTTCAAGTCTTTCTTCCTCCATAACAGAAACATCTTTTTTAACTGCAGTTCGTACCAATTTCTTCTCTTTAAATAAATGGGAAATCACAGAAGAGAAATGGGAACTATAAAAAAAAATTAAGTGGAAATTCAGAATTAAAAAGTACAGTATCTGACATGAAAAAAGCACTGAGCTTCAAATGAATTGAACACACGTACACCATACAATCTAACAGCTTTACTAGATTATTTTGTTAGATTAATCTAACAAGCCTTTTAAAAATATGTAACTTGTAAAAAAGGATATTGAATAAATTGTCCTTTTCCCATAGGATCTGACTAGGCCTTAAAAGTAAGGACAAAGAGAAGTTAATTTGACGTATTTTATTTATTATATAATCAGTATTATATTTCATGACAATGAGGTATAGATGGTAAGTAAGTCACATGATATTTGGTCTTGTGTCTTATAAATAGTAAGTGCTCAAGAAATATTTTTTAATATGGATGAATGAATGAGCTCTAGTGGTACCTTTGGTAACATATGAGTAATGTTCCAATGTCAATATGTTTTCAGAAACTATTAGTATTATAAATTTTATATATATATATATATATATATATAAATAAAGGTGTATTGGGAAAGGATGTTACAGAGAAAAATATTACTTATTAATAAATTAGTATAAATATTCTTCAAAACATAGAATATACTTTATGATATTTCATACATTTAAAAAGCTTTATCACTTAACCACTTGAAAAAACAAAACTAGTGGTTTTTTGTTTTAATGCTGATCCATTTTTCTGCATAGCATCAATTCATCTACTCAATAAACATTTATTATACTTCTACCATGTATCAGTTACTGTTTTAGTATAGGAAAAAAATGAGACATTTTTTCTTGTTCTCAGGAACTTGGAGTTTGGCAGAGAAAGCAGATACATTACCTAATAATCAAAATATCTTTGAGAAGATCAACAAAATAAAGGTTGATGAATTATTTTACCAAACAGTCCAGTAAGTGATAATATAAAGTATTGTTGAAAATGAGGACAGAAGAGCTATTTATTTTATATCCCCAGAATCTAATACAATGCCTGACAAATAGAAGCTATTCAATAAAAGTATGTTGAAAAAAGAAATAGCTATATTTTAGTCAGTGAAAATGAAAAGGTGATTCTATCTCGTTTGAATACAGTGTGTTAGGGGAAAAAAGTGGGATGATGATACTGAACAAAAGTGGGTTCTTTTCTCCTGGTGCATCTTTAAAGTCAATTCCTGGGATACTGGGTTTTCAAAGACAGAAAAAGTTTATTTGGTTGCACAAGCAGAGGAGCACAGTAGGCCTCTTGGCCCAAAACTGCCTCTCTGATTTGCAGAATTCTAGTACAGTCATACCTTGTTACTAGACTGCTTTGAAACTCATAGAATTTGGTACTTGATGCATTTTGATGTGAAAATTTTGTCCTGGTACTCGTCATTTGTTTGGTATTTGATGCGCAAGCTAAAACTTGTCTGTGTCGGTTGCCTCGTGACTCGCTATACTTTCCAGCTGCAACAAAGGGTCACACGTTAGTCACACGGTAGCTCTTGCCCTATGCACATCCCATTGTGGTCTTATTTTAGCTTCTGTGGTCATTTTGTGGATTTTTGCATTTTTTTCCCCCTCGTCATGGGTCCTAATAAAATGTGCAGTGATAGCGCTAAGCAGAAAAGATAATTACTTCACACCACCACTGAGCAAAAAAAAAAAGAAATAATAGGTAAATATGAGAGCAGTATTCGTGTTATCAATCTTGCTAGAGAATACTGTATGCCTAGAACAATGGTCTCCACCATCATTAAGAATAAAGAAGCAATAAAAAAGGCTGATGTTGTGAAAGGAGTTAAAGCAGTAACAAAGCAGCATTCCCAAACACTTGAGGAAGTTGAAAAGCTGTTATTAATTTGGGTAAATGAGAAGCAATTAGTGGGCAACAGTGATAAAAAAGCAAAAGTTTTGCATGCCAATCTTTTGAAAAACAAACAGGAACCAAGTGATGAGAGTGTTGAAGTTTCTAAGGCCAGCCACAGCTGGTTTGATAATTTTAAAAGAGGACCAGCATCCATAGTGTCGTGAGGCCTGGTGAGGTAGCGAGTGCTAATAAAAAGGCTGCTGCTGAATTTGTCAGTGAATTTCAAGACTATGTAGAGGCTGAGGGTTTTATTCCCCACCAAGTTTTTAATTGTGATGAGACCGGAGTTTTTTTGGGAAAAAATGCCGAGTAGAACCTACATCACAAAAGAGTAGAAGGTATTACCAGGCCACAAACCAATGAAGGACAGGCTCACTCTATTGTTGTGTGGGAATGCTAGTGAGGACTTAAAACTCAAGCCTCTACTAGTCTATCATAGTGAAAACCCACAAGTTTTCAAGAAGGATAATGCCATAAAAAGCAAACTGCATGTGATGTGGAGAGCAAACAGCAAAGCTTGGGTCACAAGGCAATTTTTCACCGAGGGGATAAATGAAGTGTTTGGTTCCTCAGTGAAAAAATATTTGCTGGAGAAAGATTTGCCTCTGAAAGCTCTCACTTTTGGACAATGCACCAGCCCACCCTCTAGTCTTGGAGGTTGACTTTTGAAGGAGTTCAGCTTCATCACTGTAAGGTTCCTGCCCTGCCCCCCAGCACTACTCCTCTCATCCAGCCCATGGACCAGCAGGTCATTTCAAACTTCAAAAAGTTGTACACCAAGGCGCTTTTCCAGAGGTGCTTTGAGATCATCTTTGACATCCAGTTGACCCTCACAGAATTCTGGAAGGAGCATTCCAATATCCTGCACTGCCTTAACCTTACTGATAAGACCTGGAACGAAGTCTCTTAGAGGACAGTGATTTCGGCATGGAAGAATTTGTGGCCGGAAGCTGTAACTCAGAGAGACTTTGAAGGGTTTGAAGCTGACCCCAAGCCTGCAGGTACAGAGGGTACAGTTGTGCAGGATATTGTATCTTTGTGCCAATCTATGGGTCTGGAGGTTGATAATGCTGATGTTGAGGAGTTAGTGGAGGAACATCGTGAAGAGCTCAGCACTGAGGAGCTGCAGGAACTACAGAAGGAGCAGCAGCAAGAGGTGGCTGATGAGATTTCTTCAGGTGAGGAGGAGATAAGGGAGGATATCCCCAGTTTTTGATAAATGTGCAAAATGGGCAGAAGTTCAAAACTTTGTGGAGAAGTGCCATCCAGACAAAGCTCTGACAAGCAGAAATGTAAATTTATTGAATGTCCAAACAATTTCACATTTTCAAGGAATTCTGAAAAGAAGACAGAAGCAGTCCTCATTGGATAGGTTTTTAGTGAAGGTAACAAAGAGTGTGTCAGATCCTGTGGTGCAATTTGAAAAAAGGCAGAAAAGAGAAAGAATATCTGAAGTGCAAATGCCCAGTATTTTATTGGAGGGGGACTCTCCTTCCAAGCAACACTCCATGTAACCTCCCCTCCTCACCACT
This sequence comes from Cabassous unicinctus, assembly GCA_029593785.1. Classification (NCBI taxonomy): domain Eukaryota; kingdom Metazoa; phylum Chordata; class Mammalia; order Cingulata; family Chlamyphoridae; genus Cabassous; species Cabassous unicinctus. The sequence continues at coordinate 18,801 of JAQZBX010005787.1, forward strand.
CTCCTCCCACCATCCCATGAGGCTATGGACAGTACAGGCAAAGTGAAGCTTTTATTTTATTTAAGTATTCATCAATTTTCAGATTTATTTCTCATGTAAAGTAATGATATATAACTCTGTCTTTTTACATATTGCCTTAAAAATGTGCATTGTCTTTGGTTTGGGAATGCATTCAATTTATTTACATTATTCCTTCTGGGAAAAATTTGTTTGGTATACTCGTCATTTTTGGTACTCGTCATGCCTTCCGGAACCAATTAACAACGAATACCGAGGTACCACTGTATTTTATAACATCAGGATGTAAATGAGTAATTGGGGTGGAGTTTGCATAGTTTCTTTCATTAATAAACATTAAGGGACGGAACTGGGATGGGGGTGGGTACCGACATGGGGTGAGTTACAAAGTTACAACCATTATCAGAGATCAAGGCATCCAGGGAAGGGAGATACCAAAAACAACGGTCAGCTACAAGGTTTTTCATAGGGATATCAAACAGAGGAAGGTGGAGTGGTCACATTTTCAATAGAAATGTCCATTATACAAAGGTCAAATCCTCTGGAGTAATCATTACATGGCAAATTTTTAGTTGGAAATGGCCACGTACAAAGGGTGAAATCAGTCTAGCCAGTTTTAGTATTTTGGATATTAACCCTTTTGGCTAATTTAAAATGCATTTATATAATTGAAGCGGGGAGGGGGGTTGATGGATTCTTCCAGGTTCTTGGCTATGTTTCATAAAAGAATTTAAGAACATGCCATAGGGTAGACCAGTAAAAGGAGTTTATTGAGAATGGGATTGAGAAATGGAGGAAAAGAACAGAATTATTTACCCCAGGTGTAGGTGCAGGCTCCTCTAGGCAAAGAGAGAGTGGGCTTATGGGGCTACCCTTATTAAGCCATTATTCACGCCTCTTCCAAATGTTGGGGGGAGGAGCCCAGGCTGTTTGCTGTTCTGATTGGTTATCCCACCTGTCAGTTCTCAAGGGGCCAATGGTGAAGCCTTTTGAAGGCATCAGGGGCTTCCCCTTGACCCAAACGGGGCCTTGTGGCCAAGGTCTCATGGAATGTTTCCTGCAGCCTTCCCCTCAGGAGGTTTCCGGGCAGGGTTTCACGGCCACATGTCTCACACCATGTTCTCTGCCTGGTCTTACCTGTAGCTTATATCCTCCTTTTCCCTAAATTATCCTGCCTCATAATGTTTCAGTAATCATAATATTTGTTAATTCTTAACCTTCAGTTACAACTATGATGATTATCTTATGATTGAATAGAGAAAATAAGATGTTGTGAACTGGTTCCTGATTAGTTCTGTTGTGCTTATCTCTCATTACTTTCCTCACTAACCAGTGCATCTGCAAATTTGCTGTGCTGTCTTTCACTTGTCTTCCAACATATAAAACTGTACTGAACTTCTCAGAATTTCTTCTACCCCACACCAATTTTAACATTTTAAACTATACTCATCCTTTAGAAATTGACTCTGATGTGGCCTCTTTCCAATCTTGGACCATTCTTGAACCTGCTTCCCAGGATTAAGTGCTTTTTCAGTGCATCCTATAGTCCAGAGTTCCAGTGCTTTATGATAGTACTATTGCAATTATAATTGTTATAAGTAACTGTAAGTTAGACTGGTTTCTTGTTTTTGAATATACTAGCCTCTGAACTTCATGAGGGGATTTTATATCTTTCATTTTTGTATTTGCGGAGTTTAGTACAGTGCCTTCCATATAAAAGGAGATGAATATATATTTATTGACTCACTGAACAAAAGAATGAATTACTAGATGGATGGATGGAAGGATGGATGGGTGGATGGGTGCTAGAAAAATGAGCACAAATGCTTGACTGGAAATTGAGAATAGCTTCTACTTCACAGTTTTGCCCAGGTGTGGTTGTTTTGTTTTCATCTGCTTGTTCTGAATGACTGTGAGGCAGGCTAGAACAGAGATCTGAGGGGAAAAAAGGGTGCCATAGGAAAGCACTAGGGTGATAAGGACAAGCCAGTCAGTTCTGTGTAGAAATCCTGCTTCTGGGCACCCATCTTTGCTTGCACCTGACAGTGGAAAATCCTGCCAACAAGGGAGGAGTCAACCACCCAAGGCCAAATACCTGAAGACAATAGCGTATTCATACCCCCTGACCCCCACTCAGGCTGGCAGACACTCAGAACCAATGAAAATGTTGTATTTCCAATCCTTCTTTTGCATACTCAGAACCAATGAGAATGTTGTAACTCACAAGTCTTCCTTTAGGTGGAGGAAAGAAGGGGTGGGAGAAAGCCAGCCTTAAAAGTCCCCAGCCCCAGTGCTGGTCTCTCCCTTCTCTCCCTTGAACGTGTCCGCACCCTCCCTACCCCCCCACCCCCATCTAGGGTGTGTACATTCTCTTTCTTTCACTTTTCAATAAATTCTTTATTTGCTTGCTTAAAATATAGTGTGTCCTTAAATTCGTTTCTGCAACGTGGCCAAGAACCTGGAAACCCAACACTGGCAACAACTGCACGTTCATTCTTACTGAATGAGAGCTATGCTTACTGAATAACTTTAAGCTTCTTTCAAAGTTATTCTAATGTTTTATCCTCACAGTTTTCTTGAAGCATTGTGTTAATTTCAAGATGCTTTATAGAAATGTGGTAAAACTGTTAAGACTGGTTTTTGTTTTCTTTTTTTTAGTTTGACTGTTTTAACAGTAGAGGTTACATTATCCTGATTTTTTAAAAACAACACAATTAAATCTTTTGGCCAATTACATCTAGCTAAACAAAGGTTTAAGGGATCATTAAAGTCATTAATAAGGTTAATTTTAGCAATTAAATGTTACAGAAAGTTTAGAATCTGCTGGGATTAAGCAAAACAGACTTTGAAAAAGAATTTTATTTAAGATGTAGGCTACTTAAGAGCACAAAAATATTTCTTAATTTCAAGTTAATGTATTTTTATTAGTTTTCCGTATATTAAAATTTAAAATTAGTAGAGTAACAAAACAAATAATGAATATAAATGATCACATATTAGTTATATAATAAATTGTATTAAAGTAATGCTAACTGCTTTAGAAAACAAAGCAAAACATATCATAGTGCAAATATAATAGAGATTTATTTCTCATTGACTTAAAGTCCGAAACAGGTATTCCTGATCAGTGGGTGGCTCTCCTCTAAGTGGGCATTCAGCAACCCAGACTCCTTTCATCTTGTGGCTCTGCCATCTTAAACAAAAGACTTCCAAGATCACCTGGATCATCTGTAAAAAGGTGGCAAAAGGTAATGATCATGGAGGATCCATGGATCCATGGGGGTGGGAAGGTTTAGGGGATGAACCTGGAAGTGGTGCACATCATTTCTACTCATATCTATCAACAAGCACTCAGTCACATAGTCACCTGGCCAACCCAACCTGCAAGGGAAGCCAAGGCAAATAGTCTAGCTAAGCGCCCAAGAAATAGAGAAAACAGGTTTGGTAAACAGCTAACCAGAATTGGCTACATAATATCTTTTGTAATATAAATAGTTTCTCTCCATATGTATTGATTTTTATAATTCTCATTCATAAAAACTTTTCCTTTAGTTATGGGTAGTCCCAGATTTGAAGATGCATTTTCACTTAAAATCTTACCAGTTAAAATTGTGGAGTATCTTATATAACAAAAATTAGGCCTTTATATAAGATAATTCCAAGTTTTATTTTATTCCAAAATAATATAGTTATCTATAAGCATTGGCTTATTGTATAAATAGTAGATCCTTTACTTATATTTGGAGTAATTATATATGAACACTTACACATAATTTTTTATGTATTTACTTACATATCAAATGATGGATAATAAATGCTTAACTCACTAATTTACACATTTAAATAAACAAAATTAGCAATTTTAATATGCTTGAATGAGAAAGAATCTGAGATCTTGTTTTCAAAAAAATGGAAGTGATTTGTCTGTTTGAGATGAAGAAATTTACTATGAAGTAGAATGTTTATGATAATTTGAACTATCTGGTAGACAAGTCAGTAATTGCTTTTAAAAAATCATAGCTAAAAGTTGGAGTATACACCTGTGTATGTGACAGCTTATCTGGATATACTATTTTTGGTTTCTCTATTTTTCCTTATAATGAGCTATCTTTGCTTTCATTTGATTTGCTTTAGTATTACTTTTATTCTATGAAATACTGATTTCCTCCTCCAAAGCATTATTTTCCATCTATCTTGCTGCCAGGGTCTTTAAATCCTGAGGGACTTTTTCTGTAGCACTAGCTTCTTATGATCACAAATATAGCTTTGGACCTCATTTTGTTTACATTGACTTCCTTAAGGAGAATTAGATTTTTTATTACTTTGCAATGATCCTGTGATTACACTTGAGGTCCTGTGGTGAAACTATTTCCATCAAGGAGATGACACCCATACATAGATTATACCAGGTCAGTGTTGAAAATAATAAGAATTTTCTAAATTTCTGTAACATTTACTTTGTTGATTTTCTGTTATCTCTTCAAAAACAATTTGAACTGACTTAAGCAAAAATGGAATTTATTGGTTCATGTAAAGGAAAAATCCAGGCTGTTATGTATGACTGGATCCACAATGTAAACTGGAATCTGTCTCTCCATCTCTAAGCTGTTTTCCTCTACATTGGTTTCATTTCAGGCAAGCTTTCCTCTTATGGTGGCAAAGAACATAAGTAGCTTAAGGTTTACTTTTTTTTTTAGTAATACTTTTTAAAAATATATTTTTTATTAGAGAAGTTGTGAGATTACAAAAGTCTTGCATAACATGCAGAATTCCCATATATAATCCCTTCACCAACACCTTGCATTGTTGTGGAACATTTGCTACAGATTATGAAAGAACATCATCAGAATATTACTACTAGCTATGGTCCATAGCTTATATTTGGTATGTTTTTTTCCATACACCTCCCTATTATTAATACCATGTATTAGTATTGTACATTTGTTAAAGTTCATGAGAGAACACTCTCATATTTGTACTATTAGCCACAGTCTGTCATCCACCACGTGGTTCACTGTGTTATACAGTTCCATGCCTTGTGCTATCCATTGAAAGTGTACACTCAGTGGCTCTCAGTTTCATCACAGAGTTGTGCAGTCATCGCCTCAGTAAATTTTTGAATGTTTTCCTTAGTCATATCCTCCTATTATTGACTCTTAGCATTGATATAGTACCTTCTTTTACATTGATGCAAGAATATTGCAATATTGCTGTTAACTATAGTCATGGGTTATATTAATTGTATTTTTCCCATACATCATCATATTCTTACTACCTTGTAATAGTAATGTACATTTGTTCTAGTTCATAGAAGAACATTCTTGTATTTATTCTATTAATGACACTCCTCATTATTCAATCCCTAGATTATTCTCTAGCTTTCTTTCAATTGAAATTTACATTCCTAGACTACCCTATTTCAGCCACAATCCCATTTATAAACCAGCCATGTTAGTTATACTTACCACAATGTGCCACCACCAACTCTATCCATTTTCATACTTTTATAGTAAGCGAATTAAAAATTCTACCTACATTAAGCCTCAGCACTCCTCAGCCCTCAACCTATCTTCTAGTGACCAAAAGTCTAGTTTTTAACTCCATTGACTATTCTTCATATTTAGTTCATTTTAGTGAGACCAAACAATATTTATCCCTTTGTACCTGGCTTGTTTCACTCAGCATAATGTCCTCAAGGTTCATGCATGTTGTCATATGTGTCCCAATTTCAGTTCTTCTTACAGCAGCATAGTATTCCATCACATGTATATGACACATTTTGTTTATCCATTTGTTGGTTGATGGAGTCTTGGGTTGTTTCCATCTTTTGGCAATTGTGAATAATGCTACTATGAACATCAGTGTGCAAATGTCTGCAACCCTGTTTTCAGTGCTTGTGGACATATTCCTAATAGAGAGAGGGATTGCCATACCATATGACAGTTAGCTTCCTGAAGAACCACTAAACTGTCTTCCACAGAGGCTCCACCATTCTACATTCCCACCAGCAGTGAAGGAGTGTCCCAATTTCTCCATATCCTCTCCAGCAATTGTCGTTTTCTGTTTTTTTTTTTTTTTAATAATGGCTATTCTTTGAGGTGTGAGATGATATCTCATTGTAGTTTTTATTTGCTTTACCTAATAGCTAGTGATATTGAACATTTTTTCATGTGTTTTATCACCATTTGTATTTCCTCTTTGGAAGAATGTCTATTTAAGACTTTTGCCCATTTTAAAATTGGATTGTTTGCCCTTTTATTGCTGAGTTGTATGAATTCTTTATATAGCATGGAAATGAAGCCCTTGTCAGATATGTGGTCTTGAAATATTTTCTCCCATTGAGTAGGCTGGCTTTTCACATTCTTAACAAAGTCCTTTGAAGCACAAAAGTGTTTGTTTGAGGAGGTCCTATTTATCCATGTTTTCTTTTGTTGCTTGTGCTTTGTGTATAAGGTTTAAGAAACCACCATCTACCACCTGTCTTGAAGATGTTTCCCTACATTTTCTTCTAGGAGTTTTATGGTTCTAGCTTTTATATTTAGGTCTTTGATCTATTTTGAGTTAATTTTCGTATAAAGTGTGAGATAAGGGTCCTTTTTCTTTCTTTTAGCCATGGCTATCCAGTTCTCCCAGCACCATTTGTTGAATAGACTGTTGTGCTCCAGCTGGGTGGGCTTGACAGCCTTGTAAAAAAATCACTTGACCATAGATGTTAGGACCTGTTTCTGAATCATCAGTTCAGTTCCATTGGTCTATATGTCTACCTTTATGCCAATGCCTTGCTGTTTTTACCACTGTAGCTACATAATATGATTTAAAGTGCAGAAGTGAGAGTCCTCCAATTTCCTTGTTCCTTTTTGAGATGTTTCTGGCTATTCAGGCCTCTTATTCTACCAAATAAATTTAATAATTTACTTTTCCATTTCTGCAAATGGATAATTTGCTTTTCCATTTCTGCAAAGCCTGTTGGAACTTTTATTGGGATTGCATTGCATCTGTATTTGGATAAAATGGACATCTTAACAATACTTAGTTTTCCAACCCATGAATATAGAATATTCTTCATTTATTTAGGTCATCTTTGATTTCTTTCAGCAATACATTGTAGTTTTCTGAATACAAGTCCTTAAAGTCCTTGGTTCAGTTTATTCGTAAGTATTTCATTCTTCTAGTTACTATTGTAAATAGAATTTTTTTCCACTTTGTCCTCAGATTGCTCATTACTAGTGTATAGAAACACTACTAATTTTTGTATATTAATCTTCCATCCCGGCACTTTTCTTAATTTATTAGCTCTAGTAGATTTGTTGTAGATTTTTCAGAACTTTCTAGGTATAGGATCATATTATCTGTGAATAGTGAAACTTTTACTTCTTCCTTTCCAATTTGGACATGTTTTCTTTCTTTTTCTTGCCCGATTGATCTTACTAGAACCTCTAGCACTGTACTGAACAAAGGTGGTGACAGTGATCATCCTTGTGTTGTTCCCAATGTCAGCAGGAAAGCTTTCTCTTTCACCG
>JAQZBX010005787.1:26438-41280 GCA_029593785.1 Cabassous unicinctus
TTTTTTTTTTTTTTTTTTGTAATATCTTTTTCTGGCTTTAGTATTAGGGTGATGTTGGCTTCATAGAATGAGTTTGGTAGCATTCCTTCCTGTTCAATTTTTTTTGAAGGGTTTTCATGAGATTGGAATTAAATCATTGAATGCTTGGTAGAATTTCTTGTGAAGCCATCTGGTACAGGACTTTTCATTTTGGGGGTGGGGGCTGATGACTGTTTCAATCTCTTTACTTGTGATTGGTTTGTTGAGGTCTTCTATTTCTTCTAGGGTCACTGTAGGTTGTTTTTATTTTCCTAGGAATTTGTCCATTTCATCTATGTTGTCTAATTTGTTGGCATACCGTTGTTCATAGTATTCTCTTATGATCTCTCTTTTCTATGGGATCACTAGTAATATCCCCTTTTCATTTCTGATTTTATTTATTTACATCTTCTTTCTTTTTTCCTTTTTCATTCTAGCTAAAGGTTTGTCAATTTTGTTGATCTCAAAGAACCAAATTTTGGTTTTGTTAATTCTCTCTATTGTTTTTTTTTTGTTGTTGTTCTCAATTTCATTCATTTCTGCTCTGATAATTAATATTTCACTCCTTCTGCTTTCTTTAAGAATAGTTTGCTGTTCTTTTTCTATTTCCTCCAGCTGTGTAGTTAGGTCTTTGATTTTAGCTCTTTCTTCATTTTTAATGTAAGCATTGATGGCTATAAATTTCCCTCTTAGCACTGTCTTCGCTGCATCCCAGAGGATTTGATATGTTGTGTTCTTGTTTTCACTCATCTTGAGATATTTATTGATTTCTCTTGCAATTTCTTCTTTGACCCACTGATTATTTAAGAGTGTGTGTTGTTTAACTTCCATATATTTATGAATTTTCCCTTTTTCTGCCTGTTGTTGATTTCCATTATGATCAGAGAAAGTGCTTTGTATAATTTCAATCATTTTAAATTTATTTAGATATGTTTTTTGACCTAACATATGGTCTATCCTGCAAAAAAGATCCATGAGCACTTGAGAAGAATGTATATCATGCTGTTTTGGGAGTACAATATTCTGTTTATGTCTTTTAGGTTTATTTCATTTATCATACTATTCAAGCTCTCTGTTTCTTTATTTATCCTCTGTCCAGATATTCTATCCAATGAGAGTGGTGTATTAAAATCTCTAACTATTATTGTAGAGATGCTTGTTTCTCCTTTCCATTTTGCCAATGTTTGCCTCATGCACTCTGGTTAGGTGCATAAATATTTATGATTGTTATTTCTTCCTGGTGAATTGTCCCTTTTATTAATATATAATATATTTTCTTGTCTCAATAAGAGCTTTGCTTTTAAAGTCTACTTCATCCGATATAAGTATAGCTACTCCAGCTTTGTTTTGGTCACTCCGTGTGTGGAATATATTTTTTCAGCCTCTCATTTTCAATATATTTGTATCCTTGGATCTAAGACGAGTCTCTTGTAGACAGCATATAGATGGCTCAGATTTTCTTATCCATTCCTTCAGTCTATGTCTTTTGATTGGGGAATTTAACCCATTAACATTCAATGTTATTACTGTAAAGGCAGTTCTTATTTTACCCATTTTGACCTTTGGATTTTATCTGTCATATCTTATTTTTATTGTTTTTTAAAAATTTATTTATTTACTTTATTTTTACTTTATTATTATTTTTTATCGCCCCTCCCCCCCCCGCCAATGGTTCTCTTGCCTGTCTGCTCATTGTTTACTTGCCTTCTCCAAGAGGCATTGGGAACCGAACCCAACAGCTTGAGCCACATCCTCTCCCCGGGGGCTGCGGTGTGTGCTGGCTTGTGGCATCTGCTCGTTTAGACATTTGCTCATTGCAGCGGGTGCAGCGTCAAGCTCGTTGCTGCGGGTACGGCATCTAGCTTGTTGCAGTGGGTACAGCGTCTGCTTGTCTTCTTTAGGAGGCACTGGGACCTGAATCTGGGACCTCCCATGTGGTAGGTGGGCACCCAACTGGTGTAGCCACGTTCGCTTCCCTGTCATACGTTATTTTCAACTCTTTTTATACTTTTAGTTACTTTTACTGATATAATCATCATTTCTAGACTCTCTTCCAAGCCTCTCTCCTGTCTTTTCCTTTCAGACTGTATCACTTCCTTTAGTATTTCCTGTAAAGCTAGTCTGTTGTTTAATACTCTCTCAGTTTCTGTTTATCTGAATATTCTAAATTTGCCCTTATTTTTGAAAGACAATCTTGCCATATATAAGATTCTTGGCTGGCAGTTTTTCTCTTGCAGTATCTTAAATATATCATATCCACTGCCTTCTTGCCTCCGTGGTTCTGATGAGAAATTGGTATTTAATCTTATTTGGCATCCTTGTAGATGATGCATCACATTTTACTTGCTGGTCTCAGGAGTCTTTCCTTATCTTTGGCATTTGACATTCTTATTAGTCTGTGTCTCAGAGTAGGTCTTTTCAGATTCATTTGGATGGGAGTACATTGTGTTTCTTGGGCATGGATCTCTATGTCCTTCAATAGATTTGGGAAATTTTCTACCATTATTTCCTCAAATATTCCTTCTTCTCCTTTTCCCATCTCTTTTCCTTCTGGGACACCCATGACACATATGTTTGTATGTCTCTTGCCATCATTTCATTCCCTGAAACCCTGTTCAATTTTTTCCCATTCTTTTATCTGTTCTTTTGTGTGTTTGCTTTCAGAGTCTCCATCTCCAAGCTCACTGATCCTTTCTTCTGCCTCTTTAATAAGTTTTATGCCTCCAGTGTGTTTTTTATTTCATTTTTTTACCTTTCATTCCCATAAGATCTGTATTTTTCTATGTATGGTTTCAAATTCTTTTTTGTTCTCACCTAGTGTCTTCTTAATATACTTAATCTCTTTACCCATCTCATTGAATTTACTATGGATATTTGTTTGAACATCTGTGATTAGTTGTCTCAACTAACTCCTTTTATGTCATCTATATGTTTAGTTTGTTCCTTTTACTGGGCCATATCTTCCTGTTTCTTGTTATGGCTTGTAATTTTTTTTGTTGGTATCTTAGCATCTGGTTTACTTGATATATTTATTCTGGGCTTGGGTTTCTCTCTTTAGTATATAGCTTTCTATTTGATTGGCTTTGTGCTATCACCCCTCTTAAAGGGTGTGGTAGCAAAGTAAGCTGGACGCAGGGCTGGAGCTCAGGCTAGGGAAGCAATCTGATGTGGGGGGAAGGAAGCCAGTCTCTATTGTCACTGTGATTTTCAATCAGCCCTGCTTCCCCTCATACCATGGGCAGAGTTCAATGGAGGCTACCAGCCTCTTTCTACTTGGACAGGCTCAAACTTTAGCTGTTCTTAGGATTGGACTTTAGCTAGTTAGACTTACTAATCAGTTGCTGGAATCAGTGCCCAACTGTCTCTTCCTCCCCTGTTTTTGGGAAATGGAGCTTCAAACTCCAGCCAGGAAATATCTCCCAAGGTGTCTTGCACTACCAGTGGGGGATGAGCACCACCTTCTTGTCATGGAGTACTCTACTCAGGAATCTTCATTGCAGATGGGCACTGTACTCCTTCCAGTCATCCAAGGATGCTGCAGAATGCGCTTCTGGTCTCCTGGGACACCAAACAGGTGATTTAGATAGCTCTGGCTGATTACTAACTACACTGCAGGATGAGCAGACTCTTGGAACTCCCTACTCTGCCACTATCTTGTCCCTCCCTTCAAGGTTTACTTTTTTTCTTTTCCTTCACAACCCAACCCAAACCCCCTGGCCCAAGAAAAAAAGACTTCTTTCCCCAGATTCTGGCAGAAGCTTTAACTTTGGTCACATATTAATCCCAGGGCCAATCATTATGGCAAAAGATATGGAATTACTGTAATCAGGCCTGGATTATATGCCCCGGTCAAAGTTTGGATAGTGGGTTCAGTCCTACTTGAACAGAAAATATTCATTTACATTTCAGAGGTGATTTTTAAACTATAGCCAGCAGCCTTGAAATAGACTTGTGTCCACACACACGGTCAATAAAATCCATCCTTGAATAATGAATCTGTTGCTGTTGTAAAGGGCATGGAAATATATAGTATATGTATCAAATGATTGAGAGTGATTGCAGCCTACTTCTTTCTCCTAGGCTTTTATATTTATTTTGGTAATTATCTCAAGAAGAGAGAAAATATGAAATAACTAGGAATCATTAGATTATTATATCACAGTCTTACCTAAATTTTGATATGCTAATGTTTCATATTTTATGAATAGTAGCAATCCTTAAGATGTCTGCTCAAATCTTTCCTTGTCAGTGAAGCCATTTCTGTTTTCCTCCCTAGTACTATTTCCACTCTCCTTCTTTATCTTCCTTCATAGCACTTATCATCATCTGACATATATTTATTTATTTTCTGTCTCCTTCCACTATAATATAAACTTCTTGATGGCAGTAGCATCATTTAATTTATTCATTGCTATATTCCTAATATCTAGAAAAAATCTGTCATATATTAGATACTCAAATATTTGTGAAATAGATGAAAAAAATGAAGACTAAGAAGTTAGTTTGATGGGCCAAATCATGATTTCTACTTTTTTATGCTACAAAATTGGAAATGTATTTATTTCTATGGGAAATAGCTGTCACTGAGTTTAAAGAAAAATCAATCTTAAGATATGCAAGTCAATTTAAAAATATTTACTTTAAATATTTTTAGAATATTGTTATAGATTGAATTGTGTTGGGGGTTGAATCATTTACCCCACACAAAAATATGTTCAAATCTTAATCTGCATTCCTGTGACTGTGAACCCATTTGTAAATTGGACCTTCAAAGATATTATTATTAGCTAAGGTATGGACTCATTTGTGGACAGGATCTTCAAAGATCCTATTTAAATGAGGCCCAATGAACTAGGGTGGCCTTAATCCTTATGACTGATATAAGCAAAGGAAATTAGGATACAAAGTTAGCAGAAGCCAGAAGTCAGTAGAAATCAGAGGAACAGACACAAGGAGAGAGATTGTCATGTGGCAGAGGATTGCCAGAATGCTACAGACTCTGGGAGAAAGCAAACCCTGTCAATACCTTGACATTGGACTCTAGACTCTAAAATCACGAGACAATAAATTGCTGTTGTTTAAGCCACCCCATTGTGTGGTATTTGTTATAGCAGCTTTGGTAACATAAGACAAATTACATCCCCCCAAAAGATATGTTGAAGTCCTAATCCCCAGTACCTAAAAATGAGACTTTATTTGGAAACAGGGTCATTACAGATGGAATTAGGCAAATTAAAATGAGGTCATCCTGGGGTGGTGTTGGCCCTGAATCCTATGTGACTGTTGTCCTTATAAGAAGGGGACATTTGGATACAGACAGATAGAAGGAAGAATACAAGGTGATGACTAAAGCAGAGAATGCCATAGATTGTCAGCAAGATACTGCCAGAAGCCAGGTGAGAGGCATGGCACAGATTCCCTCCAGATTTCAGAGGAAGCACAGCCCTGCCTACTCCTTGATTTTGACCTTCTAGCCTCCAGAACAGCGAGGAAATACATTTGTTTTCAGCCAGTTTGTTGTACTTTGTTATGGCAGCCCTAGAAAACTAAGACAAATATCAATAATATTTAAAGTAATTAATAATAAAACGTTCTATTAATATTTCAAATCCAGTGAGAAAATCCAGAAAGTCTAGAAAGAAAATAAGTGGAATATTCACTTTAGGCTGCTTTTGCTCTAATCTGGCCATAGACATTATCCCTTCAGATTTGTGAATTGCATTAATGAGATTTCTGGGAAGGCTCAGGATCATTCTAATAAAATGAAGTTTTCTGGTCCACATAGCTATTTAAACTTAACCTTAGTAGCATGATGCTTTCTCTAAAAAGATGTGCTAGCTATCCACAGTTATAGAAATGCATTATCAGCTTTTAAGGGCTGTAGAGGAAATAGAATTAAGTCTCTGCCTTTGAGGATAGTAAATAAACATGTGGAGGCAAAATGTTTTGAATATAGAAGGAAAAATAAATTCACATTTATACAACATTGTTCTCTTTACTTTCAGACTTCTGGTTAGATAAATGGGAGTGTACCTGTGTGTTTCTTTTTGATGGATTGTTTAGGAGTTTGGATGTTTCTTGGCAAGAGTGTTAGAAATGGTTCATTTCTCACATGTGTAAAATGAGAGAAATAGCAATCCTATTTTGAAAGGTAGGACTTAGTTCGTAGGAGTGCATTCCAGGCAGAGGGAACTTTCTGAGCAATATCTTATAAATAGGACTGCATATTATGTTTGGAACAATTTGACTAAATTGGATGGCTGCTGTATCAGAGGTAAAAAAGTTTTTAGAGACAGACAGGGATCCAATGAGAACTTTGAATACTTGGATAAGTAGTGTGAAAGATGTTAAATAGACAATGGGGAGCCATTAAAGATTTCTGAACAGGAAGTTAAGTGTGAATTAATTTTTGAGCAGAGAAAGAAAGAGATATAGGTATCAATTAGGTAACATTTAAATTTGTCTGGGAAAGAGGGCCCTGGGTAAGAGAGGGATGTGGTCAAGAAAAAAATTTATGCAGGGTGAGTGTACAGGACTTGGAGGCTGTTGGGGACTGAATCATGTTTCCCATAGAAGGCATGCTCACAGCCTAAGCCGTGATCCTGTGGGTATGAACCTATTTGTAAATAGGACCTTTGAAGAGGTTATTATTAGTTAAAGTGTACCCGAACTGAATGAGGGTGGATCTTAATCCAATATGGCTGAAGTGCTTATAAACAAAGGAAATTGGACACAAAAGGAGAAAGCCATGGGGGGAATACAGGAAGCTGAAAGTCAATGGAACCCAGAAGAGAAAGGAGATGACATTGCCAGGTGATAGTAAAACCAAGGAACCCAAGGAAATGCTGGCCAACCATGATGCTACTGACTCTGGGAAGAAGCAAGCCTTCTAACCTCTGAAACTGTGAGCCAATAAATTCCTGTTGTTAAGCAAAGCCATTGTGTGGTATTTGTGTTAGCAGCCTGGAAACTAAGACAGTGGCTATGGATGCAGGAGAGTGTAGGGAAGAGAGGAATCAGGGTTACTCTCCTCCCCAGCTCACAAAACAACAGAAATTAGGAGGCCAAATGTTTGTCTTTGCCAGAAAACCAGTGAGCTCAGTTTCAGACATGCTGACCTTGAGGTGACTACAGAATTCCAAGATGGTAATGCCTAGCAGGTAGATGTTTTGGAAGGAAGCTTGGGAAAGAGTTGAATATAAGAAATTTGATTTTGGAATTATAAACAGAAGTAGAAGCTTGAGATTTCTGAGAAAGATGGTATATTAGTCAGCCAAAGGGGTGTTGATGCAAAGTACCAGAAATCTGTTGGCATTTATAAAGGTTATTTATTTGGGATAGAAGCTTACAGTCACAAGTCCATAAAGCATAAGTTACTTCCCTCACCAAAGTCTGTTGCCATGTGTTGGAGCAAGATGGCTGTTTATTGTCTGTGAGGGTTCAGCCTTCCTCTTCCTCTTAAGGCTCCATAGTCCCAGCTCCTTCTTTTTTTTTTTAAGATTTATTTATTTATTTATTTATCCCCCCCTTGCTGCTTGTGTTTGCTGTGTCCATTTGCTGTGTGTTTTTTCTGTGTCTGCTTATCTCCCCCTTGCTGCGAGGTCTGGCCTGCCCTCACAAGGAGGCCCTGGGAAGCGAACCCGGGGCCTCCCATATGGTAAACGGGAGCTCTATCGATTGAGCCACACCCGCTTCCCCCAGCTCCTTCTAATCTCAGCTGTAGGCTGGCATAAGGCTTTGTCTCTCTCCCCAGGGCTCAATTCTTTCCAGGCTCACCTGCTCTGTTCTCTCCACAAGGTCAGTTGTAGACTATCAGGCTTTCTCTCTTCTCAGGGCCTCTCCTGTTTCTATGGAGCCATCTTTGTTCCTCTGGATACTTCTCCTGTATATTTATTTCCTGGGGCTCCTGCATCAAATTCCAACTCTTTCCTCTACCTTGTTTTCTCTGTGAGTTCCCAACCCCTTGGGACTACTGACATGTCCTACTGACATGGCCCAATCAAAGCCCTAATCATAATTTAATCAAGTAAAAGTGAAACCTCTGAAGTTAATAAAATCTAATACGCCCAGAGGAACAGACCAGTTTACAAACATAATCCAATATCTATTTTTGGAATTTATAAACAATATCAAACTGCTACAGATGGTAAGGAAATTTTCTTGAGTCTTTCAGAAGGAAATTCAGTCTTGAGCCTTTTAAGAATCCCACCTTGGGAAATATGGATAACATAGGAATTATGGAACTTGTGAAAGAAACATTATATCATGACTCTCCAAGATATCTTGTTCTAGGTCCATGATACTAAATTTAGTAATTTACATGGACTAGGCTTTACTAGATAAGAAAGTCTGAAGTTGATGAGTAAGGCTTTTCTTTTTTTTAAATGCTTGAGTGCATTATATATAATAGTCTTGCAATTATTTTATGTTATACAACTTGTAGATTGAAGAGGTGCCCCTGGTGCAGACTGCAGGCTGGATTGTTTCTAGTATTAAGGCCAAGCCTGGATGGAGACAACAGTGCTTCCTTAATGTCTGATCTGATGTGACTGTCTCCAATATAGTCATCCACAACTGTGCATCCCGTAGTAAGGATTTGGGGACCTAGAAGTTTATTCTTGGAGAGCAATGCCAAATCCTGAAAACATGAAAACATGTTGCCATGTTTTCACAACATTGATACCTTTCTATAATATGTATATTTAATTCAATGAAGCAGTGTGTATATTTAGAGATCCTGTCAGCCTGAACTTAATTATTGATGTTTGTCAATCACTGATTGTAGAGCTGTAGGAGAAACGAAAAATTATAGGAGAGTACAATATAACAGGACACAAATGAGAACACTTTAGGGAAAATGACCCACTGCTGAGGCCAAAAACAATGAGAGCTGAATAAAGGCCTTTGGGGTTGATATTAGGAAGTCACTGGAGACATTAAGAAAGGAAATTTTAGTTTAGATTGGTTAATGACGAGATTGTTAGTATGTCAATATTTCAATTTTGATACTAAGTACATAGATAGGGACTAAAGGAAACATTTGTTACATTGAATTATTCATTTAAGCATATCAGTATCATTATTTGATATTGGTACAATAAAGCTATCTACTGGTATGTGGAAATAACTTCTTATTCAGAAACCTTGGAGTAATAGATTTTATTCATTCATTGATATGATTTTATAGAAAGAGCTTAGAGTCACTCAGCTCTAGTTTTAAACCCCCATGTTGCCACTAACTAGCTATGGACTGAGCACATTATTTATGTTTCTGAGTCTTATCATTATTACTGGTAGAATGGAAATTATCATGTTTACCTAAAAGCAGACTTTTCCAATCTTGTGTGCCCATGAACTCATATTATGATAAAATGTGGTTTCTTGGACACTTTTAAGCATTTAGAAAATAATTCTGTCATCTTTTCATGGAATATATTTCAATATATATTTTATAAATCAGTATTTTTAAAATTTTTTATTAGGATGTTAACATAAATATAAATATTAAAGATTAATTTAAATTTTGATATGACAAATGATACATGAGATTTACTTTGTTATATTTTTAAAAAGACTAAAGTTACAGGTTATGTTTTTTGTACTTTTTATTAAATTGTAATTTTACTGCATGTTTACAGTATCAACATACTTTCACAATTCGATACTTCATTTTGTACTTACAAAAATGACTTTGGTTCTTTTTTCCAATGTTGACAAGATAGAAAATTGAGGCTGCTGTTTTTGTACTTGTCTGCAAATTGCAAGGAGGAGAGAATTTATTCTCAATAAATGAAAAGCTATATGGCATGTTTTTCTCCTTCTAATATTTGCTTTTTGAAGTGCTTAGGGATTCATATATATATATATATATATAAATGACATCTGAGCAGAAGAATATGTAAATATGTAAAATATGATGAAGATGAGCTTGAGACAAATTTGCATAGGGTCTATTGTTTTTATATTTCTTATTAGTTTGTTATATTTCAGCAATGTCCCTTAAGCATCTGTCTTTAACCATTGGTCCATATGGCATATATAGCTAGTAATAATTAAGATTAGACACACTTAAAAACTATCTAATGGTGAAAACTTCCACAGACCCTAGCAGTGTCCAAGTGAGAAGAGTCAATTGTGTGATAGAATCGAGAGTCCACTCATCAGAGGTCAACAACATAATGCGTGTTCCTCCAATCTACCTTACAGGATTTTCAAACTATTCACTTTAAAGAGTAAAAAAATATTTATATAGTTGTTTTGTCAATTGATTATTTTGAAAATAAAATCAAAGCAGATATCATACTTATTTTTAATAACATGAAACCCCTTTAAATTCCTTTGGGCATCTGTGGTATTGACAAATCTGCATTGTAGGATTGTTACATATTATCACAATGCTGAAGCATATTAAGCATTCAGTAATTATTAACTGAATCACAGTATATTCAATAACATTTATTAGGTGTCAACTATATGTAAGACATGTACTTCTTTGTGTAATAGGATTATTCTATATATGGAAAGTTTAAAAAGTATTATATCAGAGACTTCCAGTTGAAAATGGTGATTGAGCACAGATGTGTGTATGTTCTCCCTACAGAGACCCCGCAGAAGGAAGGAAGGGAGGGAGGCAGGAAGGAAGGAAAAAGTGACAGAAATGCTTAATGATACATAAAGTGTTAGGAAATTAACCCCTGGCACGTAAAATAATCAACAATAAAAACAAGAGTCATTGGCGATGTTCATTTGCTCAAAGTATTATTTTGAGAAAAATAATTTTGTTCTTTTGCCCAACTTGATTCCCACAAAATTGTTTTTGAACAACTTGCTTTTAGTTTAACAGCCTCGAGGCTCTGAGTCTGTTTTATCATCTGTAAAATAGATGTAATATTAACCCTGCTACCTTAGCAAGATGTTGTATTTTAGAGCACTTATTATTTTCTAGACATTGCTTTAAATACTTTATGTATATTAAATCATTAACCTCCCTATCATCTCTATGAGAGAAGTACTACAATTTCCCCCATTTTGTAGATGAGGAAATTGAGATTCAGATAATTTTCCAAAGTCATAGATCTCGCAAGTTGAAGGACTGGGATACAGCTGGCTATCTGGTTCTAGCAACTACTCTTTTGAGCATTAGGCTACATCACTTTTCATGTCCTTAAGGTCCTTTATATGCTTTAATTTCTATAAAAATATAATGGTAATGTTATGTGTTTATATATTGACATATCTTTATTACAATACAAATAACTATTTCTATTATACTGTAGCTATAAATGGAGGAAATCATCCTATTTATTTCTCTAGGACATTTCATGGGTATAATTATTTGCCCAAATCTCTGATATGACCACTGAACTTTGTTTTTAGTTATTTTCCTTATGTTTCTAAAAGTGAAATGCATTTATCCAAGGAACTGACTAAAGTTTTTCTCTTTTATCCTTAACAACCACCAAGCTTGTCAACCACAAGCTTTCAGACATAGGTGTCCCAGTAGATGTTGATACATGGTACTATGATAAGAACTCTAGTGATTAAGGGAAAATTAGGAAAAAAAATAATAGCTTCCCAAATTTATCACTATTTTGTTAGCGTTATGATTAGTCCATATATGCAAGAGTTCCTTAATAAACAGTTGAGTCTTTCCAGTAGGAGGGTTTCTTGGGTTCTTGAAAGAAGCATGTTTTTAAAACTTATTGTTTTCTTTATAATATTTTCCCACTTGGGGAATTTCTAATCATTCAATGCTAAAACATTTATTCAGGATGTTAAGACAGTTCTAGAACTTTAATTATAGTATTGAAAAAAGAGGAACTAAGCAGAGTTAAAAAAGGATTACCTGTAGCTGTAGAGTTATATTTGTTGGTTTTAAGATTTCCTTCAGCAGTTAATTGGAGTGGGGAGGAAGAGGTGAACATTGGGACAATAGGAGGACAGTGTGAAGAATGCTTCAGAACCTGTATTCTTTCTTGGGGCTTATAGTTGTAACTAAAAATTTTAATAGCCTGCTTGTACTTTAAGTTAGAAACCACTTTTAATTGAGTCCAGGGAACTCGTGCCTCGTACCACATTCTATACTCTTTAGTATATATTGAGAAGTGTAATATTGAAGGTATCATAAGTTTGACTCTCGAAAGGAGAAATACTCCTTTTGAGGATAATGACTTTTTTTAGTAAATATCCCTCTGAAACTCTTTCCTCCTTTTTCTCCCTTCTTTGTCATTCTCACTGTCTCATTTTATTTTATATTTTAATATTTTTCTGATATGACTATTGATCTTAGGGAATAAAAATTGTCATTGGGATTATTAATGACATACCTTTCAGAATTCCACAGCTAAAACTGGGTAAGTGATCATGATGTATGAAGCTTTTCTAAAATCAATTATTTAAAGATGAAGGAGCTTTAGATTTCCTTTATGACGTAGTTCAGTACAGAGGGCCTTAGTTGAAACTCATACTGCTTCATTTTCTAATGGCTGTTATCTTGTAAAATGTCCACAAAATACATTTATTAGCGATCTGGTAAGTTTTTGTGGTGTTATTGCTTGGTTAATCATTTTTTATAATTGGTGACAAATACTTCAAACTGACATCAGAGTTTCACAGGAGTAGAAAATTTCAGAAAAATATAGTTACAAAAAGCTTTGAAATTATTGAGCACACATATAGCTCTATAGCCATATACAGATTTTTATTTGCACTGGATAAGATTTACTTTATTAAGCCCTTTTTCTCTCCATCCCACAAAAGGTAAAGCTGCATTTTAAATTATATTCTGAAAGAAAAGATGACTTGTCTTTCCAAAATAACAGATTTGAAGGAGTTTTAAAAGTAGGCTTGTAAAAGTCTCATAATGAAGATAAATATTATACTTAGAAATCACTTTATAAAGAATGAGATTGAATTATGGAAGTGGTAAATTGCATATATTTTATGGTTAATGAAGCAATCTCCATAGGGCTCCAAGGTCTTTTTTATTTAGTCTCCTAAAATTTTAAGTGAATCTCTATACTTTGTTATGCTTGGGACAAAAGTCTTTTTCCATATCTTTAGGCTTAAAATAACAGAAGTCCCTTTTGTAGAGAGACTCTGATAATCATCATTTATTGTAATTAAGCACCTGTGTAGAAAAGGTTACTTAAATCAGATATCATCTGAATAATTAAGGCAGAGTTTCTACTTGATAGCCTATAAATTAGAGGAAGCATTTAGAGGGAGCTAATAAAATATCATGAGGTCAAAAAGATTTGTTATCAAGACCTCTTGGCCAGTTTAGAGAAAGGATCACCATTGCCTCGAAAATACAAGTATGTGGAGATTGCTAGAAAATAGCTTCTAATATTGTAGATGAAAAATGCAATTAAAGAATAAGAAAAGAACTTAAACACCAGTGTGCATTTCAGCATGTTTTACTGGTTGATTTAAAAAAATTTAGTCAACAGCAAAATACTTAGAAGTATATTCTGCCGAAGGAGAAGGAGAGATAATTGAATATTTGGTGAGCAAAACTCCAGTTTATCACAGCTTTGTTAGCCATGACCTTGAACATTCTTTCTGTTAATTAGCAAGAAAAAAAATGCTCCACTGAAATAATATAATAACAGTTTTATTTGTTTGTTTGTTTTTTCTTAATATAATAATGCTTTAATCTAATTATCATAAATCTGGTTTGAGAGAAATGTTGGTTTTATAAGTGAATGAAAATGACTGACAAAATAAAAATTTCAGGCGGTATCTGATATCATAATTTTAGAATCTTTGATACCCAGTGCTTACTTGATGTATAAAGACAAAGTGTCTTTAACTCTCTAATCTTTTCCTACTGTTTAATTATTATATATCCTATTTGCTCCTTTTTAAAAAGCTTCATTGAAGTGTAATTTGCAAAAATTCACCCATTTTAAGGATAGTTAAGTGATTTTTGACAAATATACAATAATGAAACTAAACCTACAATAAACAGAATATTTTCACCATCCTAAATGATCCCTCATTTCCCTTTGTAGTCAATTCCTACTCCATAGCTGCAACCGTAGGCAAACAGATTTGCTATATCACTCTAGTTTTGCCTCTTCTAGAATTTCATAAAAATAGAGTTGTCTTTTGTGCCTGGATTTTTTCACTTATATGCTTTTTCTTTTCTATTGCTGACTATTATTCCATTATTTGGATATACCACAATTTGTCTCTCCATTCTTTTGTAGATGGACATTTGGGTTGTTTCCAGTTTTGGGCTATAATAAATAAAGTTGCTATGGACATTTGCATGCAAGTCTTTATTTTTTCTCTTGGGTAAGTGGGATTACTAGACCATAGTAAAGTATATGTTTAATTTTTTAAGAAGTTAACAAACTGTTTTCCAAAATGACTATACCACGTTTCTTCCCTACCAGCAATGTATGAATATTCCAGTTGATCCACTTCACTATATATAATACTGTCAGTATTTTTTATTTTAACCACTCTAGTCCATGTGTAGTGATATCTCATTGTGGTTTTAATTTGTATTTTTCTAAAGATTAATGATATTGATCATCATCTATTCATTTGCTTATTTTCTATTTGTATATCTTTGGTGAAGTATCTGTTCAAACTTTTGCCCATTATTAAATTGGTTGTTGTATGTTCTTATTTTTGAGTTGAAAGAGTTCTTTATATAACTTGGTAACAAATCCTATATCAGATATATGATTTGCAAAATTTTTCTCACAATCCATTAGAAAAATCTTTTCATTTTTTTAATAGGTCTTTTGAAGGACAAAATATTTAAAGTTTTGATGAAGTTAATTTAACAATTTTTTGCTTATGGTTCATG
>JAQZBX010005787.1:41380-55537 GCA_029593785.1 Cabassous unicinctus
C
The DNA here is from genome assembly GCA_029593785.1 of Cabassous unicinctus. NCBI lineage: Eukaryota > Metazoa > Chordata > Mammalia > Cingulata > Chlamyphoridae > Cabassous > Cabassous unicinctus. The sequence continues at coordinate 41,382 of JAQZBX010005787.1, forward strand.
CAGTCATTTTTTAAAAGACTCTCATTTCCTTATTGAATTATTTTAGTACCTTTTAAAGAATCATATACATTTGGGTCTCTTTCTTGACTCTTCTGGACCATTCACCTATGTTGGCTTTCTTTATGCAAATACCACACTGTCTTGATTACTGTAGCTTTATAGTAAGTCTTCAAATCGTTCAATGAAAGTCCCCATCTTTCTTGTTTGCAGAATTGTTGCAACTGTTTTGGGCCTTTTCATTCCTATATAATTTTGCAATCAATTAGTCAATTCCTACAAGATAGCCTGCAGGATTTGTGTGTGTGTGTGTGGGGGGGGGAGCGGGTGTTGTTTAATCTGTAGATCAAATTAAGGAGAATTGGTATTCATGAATGCTGTGCCAGTTTTAAAATCCCTTTTGGTTTTTTGACTTTCAGAACTGTAAAATAATAAACTTGTATTGTTTTAAGCCACTAAGTGTGTCTTAATTTGTTACAGCAGCAATAGAAAACTTATATTGATTTTGGCACATGGAAATGAGGTTCTACTGTAACAAATATGTAATGATCTGAAAGTGGCTTTGGAGTTGGTGAGTGGGCATAGGCTAAGAGAATTTTGAGGAGCATGACAGATAAAGCCTAGATTGCCTTGAACAGACTGTCTTAAAAATTGGATATTAAAGACTGCCAGTGAGGGCCTAGAAGAAAGTGAGGAACATGGCAGAGAAAACTTATATTTTCTTAGAGAAAACTTAACTCTTCATAAGCAGACTCTTTGTAGAAATACTGATGTTACAGCACAGCTTGGTGAGGGTGCAGAAGGAAATGAGAGATTCTTTCTTATATAGTGACAGAAATCTTAGTGAAATTGTGTCCCGTAGTTACATGGAAAGCAGAACTTGCAAGCAATGAACTTGGATAATTATCTGAGGATATTTCTAAACAAAGTGTTGCAGGTGTGGCCCGGTTTCTTTTTGCTGCTTATAATAAAATATGAGAGGAAAGAGATAAATTGAATCATGGGCTTTTAAGCAAAAAGGAACTAGGTTTGATGATTTGGGAAATTCTCAACCTATCCAGGTTTCAAATGACATTAAAACTAGGAGATTAAGTGTCAAGAAAGTGTGTTTTGGAGAGAAATTCAAGGGTGTTTGTAGCTGGAGAACCATTACATTACAAACACAGGAGATCCACAACATTTTTGAAAATATTATACCATAGAGACACTGCCAGCTTGGACTGAAAGGAAAGGAGAAAGAACGAAATGAAAGAAGGCTGTAAAACTCCCAAAATTCTGCAGGCGAGAAGTGGGCTAATAAAATTACTCAGCTACAAACACATGCTACCCTTCATGAAAAAAAGATCATTCTGAGTTTGAAGCTGAGGGCCCTGAAGGTAGAACCAGGGACCCAGAGGTCACAGAGTCTTGAGTCACAGAGGATTATTTTCAGTCCTTAAAACCTAATGGAGTTGGCTTGTTTGAAATTTGGAATTGCTTGCAACTGTTGACTCTTTTTTTTCCTTCCATTTTCTCCATGTTTGAATGGAAATGTCTACAAATGTTATTCTTTGCCTGTTCCACTATTGTATTTTGGAAGCAGATAACTTGTTTTCTAGTTTCACAGATAGACAGATGGAGATGAATTTTTTCCCACTATGGATCATACCCAGAGCCTAACCCATTCCTAGTTTATATGATTTAGATGATGAGATTTGAGATTTTGGAGCTGATCAGACTTATATGAGATTTGAACTTGAGTTGATGCTATAATGGATTGATACTGTTGGGACCTTGCCTTCTTGCATTGCATTCTCTAACTCTTGACCACCTGCTTCCCTCTTATAAGGACCCTTGTGATTATGTTACACTTACCCAAATAATCCAAGATAATCTCTCCATCTCAAAATCCTTAACTTAATCATATCTGCAAAGTTCATTTTTTCCATGTAGGGTAACATATTCAAAGATTCTGAGGAATAGGATTTGGACATCTTTGGAACTATTATTCAATCTATTACAATCCCCAAACTGGGAACAACCCAAATGTCCATCAACAGTTGAATGGGAAAACAAATACCAACATGGATGAATCGCACAACAATCATTGTGAAGGAAAGAAGTCAGGAAAAATAGACTATATACTCTGTAATTCCATTATAGAAAATTATAGGAAAGGGACACTAATGTTTAGTGGCAAATCAGTGATTGTCTGGGGGAGTTAGGATGGGAGAAGAGCTGGAAGACATAGGAGGGAAGAATCCTAAGGGGTAATAGGAAATTTTTAGGGTTATTGTTATATTTATGTTAATTGGTGTATACATGTGTGAAAACTTATCAAATTGAACACATTGAACATGTGCAGTTTGTAGTATATCAATTAGGCTTCTGTAAAACTGTTATAAAAAGAAAAAGAAAACAAAATAAGTTTGTTGGTTGGCTTTAGCCTAGAGAACTTGGAATTCTTCTAGTTTGATAATATAAAAATATGCATGCTATGGCTAAATTGTATATACCATACAAGTATCACATTGCAGATACCATTTTTTCATCCTACTCCCTAAGTTAGTAATTTAAACAATACTGTTTCCTTTAAAAAGTCTTTAGTAAAACAGATAAAATTTAATTTTTCCAATTTATCTATAGCCCCAAGGTTTTGCCTTTATACTAAGGAAATCAATAACTTTCAAGTAAAGATAAAAATAATAACAGCATATTGCGTTCCAGTTTAAAAGGCAATTTTATTATAATGATATTAGCTCCTTTCTAAGTTAACCCTCATTGGCTTTATTATAGATACAAATACAGCCAGAGCTGGGAAAGTAGAGGAAGAAAGTTTAGAGATATAGAATTCACTGGACCCTTGTTGTGAGAATTGAGGGAAAGGGGCTTTGTTGAGGGTTCCTGGATTTTTCAGCCTGGATGGTTTAGGTAGTGGTGATTCCGTTTAAAGAGAAGTAGGAATAGGGAGGTTACCCCCACCCCAACCCCTGTCCTCCAAAAAAAGGAAAAGTAACATAAAGCAAACTGAATTATAATTGAAAGAGGTGGGAGAAAGATGGTGATTAATCAATTAAGCTCAACTCTATGGGCTTTTGTTGATTGTGATGCATGCTATTTGATAGATATGATAACAGCATATCTGTTGATATGATATGAGTGCTATTTGGCTCAGGTTGTTTTTGGTCTGTGAGTGTCTGAGGGTACATAACAATAACAGATACAAACAGGAGTGTTGCTACCTGCTTGATGTTTCAGCTCTTGCTAGATGTTGACTGAAAGGACCATAGCTGTATTGTTCCTTATGACTGGTACACGGAGTGGAAGGACCCATCTTGATAAAGAAGGACTTTTGCTATTGGTGCATTATAAAGAAAGAAAAATTGACCCCTGCTTCTTTTAATGACATGCCTGCCTAGCTTTTCTCCCATCAAATACACACACACACAATACTCAAGGTTTCAGTCAAAGCTTAGCCTGGGTTTGCCACTTTAGTCTGTCTCTTTTGTCCAATAAATTTAGAATCAAAATTCAAACTCAGTTATTTCTTTATTGTTGCTGGAGGGAAAGCAGTTGGATGAATCATAAACTTTGGCCACACCAAGGAATTATCTGTATCTTGATGGTATTACCTTCAGGTTTCTTAGCTGCAAATATTCTATCACTGACAAAGAATTCTGTTCTAAAGTCAAAAGGCACTCTGAGGAAATGACATAAGCATGACGAAGGCTTACTGTCTTCATGGTACAATGTCAACATGGAGATGGAAGTGCTTTTCCATTGTAGTTAATTACTCATATTCCTGTTGGATCAAGTTTTTAACAGTCATCTGTATAGTAGCCTGAGCTAGATGATCATGTCTTGGTTGAATCAGCTTTAGAAAGTAGATACTATAATCGGGAAAATGCATGAGCCCCACTATGGAAAATCCATGCTGTTAATTCAGTTAAAGGAGTAAGTCTTCATCTGAGATAAAATGAGAAATTAACTTTGGTTGTAGAGCCCAAGAGGTGAGACCATTAATTTTCTGTTCCTAGGCCAGAGGGGGAGGAGCAGAACAGTGAAAACAGGATTCCCAAAGTGGGGAAGATGTTTCTGAGAGTTGTGTATTATGTTTTCTTGAGTACATGGGGTCCAGCACATGGTTATTATCTGATGATAATATTTCTTAAGTTCCCCTTATTTCATTCTTTTATTTTTTGGAGCTCTTTTGGAAAATTGTTTTTGTTACCTGTTCAAAATATGTTATAGTATTCTGAAAAGCTCATTATGGATTATTAGGTATTAACAACTGTAGGTTTGATATTTGGCTATACCATTTACTAGCTGGCAAAATCACAAAAGTTATCTAATTATCCCTGGGTATTATTTTCCTCTTCTTTTAGCACCTATTTTATCTGTTGTTGTGAGCCTTATTTGAATTAACATTAAAATTTGTAAAGATTGTAGCTCTGTGCCTGAGACAGTAGCCATTTAATAAAAGTTAGTTCCTTCCCCTATCTACATCCCACATACCTTCAAACATGGTTACATCCTCAGGTGTTAGAGCAATTACTTCAAAATCTGTTTGAATATTTTGTCTAAAAAAATTGCCTGATGCTTACATCCTAGCACCCACAATTATTATTTTAGTGTGAATTGTTCTATGAATACAGTTTACAGGTATCAGAGAATCTTTCAAGTCTTTACCTTTAATATGCTTTTCCACAAAATAATAGCGACCCACTAAATTTGCTCTCATTTTTTCACATTGTGTTTACAAGAAGAATGACTCAGAAATTTCTCAGAAAAATTGTTGAAGAGTTTAGGAGCCAAAAAATATATTGATTTACTATCTCCAATCAATTTAAATTTATTGTATTTTGGATGGCTTTGTGAGTAATGAGCTGCTTTACCGTAGACAAAGAACTCTATGTTAAAACATGTGAAAATAGGACTGAGTAATGGCCTTCAGAGATATCCAGGTCCTATTGCCTGGTCCTGATCCCTGGGGAACGTTACCTTTTATGGCAAAAGGGACCTTGCACATATGAGTTAAATTACGGACCTTAAGATGGGGAGATTATCCTGGATTATCTGAGTAGGTTCTAAATGTAGTCATAAATGTCCTTAAAAATGGGAGGCAGAGAGAAATCAGACTAGAAGAAGGCAATGTGATGATGGAAGCAAGAAACTATGCTGCTGGCTTTGAAGATGGAGGAAGGGCCCCTGAGCAAGAGAAGGCAAGGAATATTGGGAGCCTCTGGAAGCTGGAGGAAACAAGGAACAGAGACTCCTCTGGAGCCTCCAGAAGGAAGCAGCCCTGCTGACACCTTGACTTTAGTCCAATGAAACTGATTTTGAATTTCTGGCCTTCATAATTATGAGAAAATTAATTTGCATTGCTTTAAGCCACTGAGTTTGTGTTAATTTGTTACAGCAGCAAAGGAAATGAATATGGGATCTAAATGTTACCTGTTGAGAATAATGTAAGCCTGTATTATCCCTCAGTACAATATGAAAGAGGAACAATATGCGTTTAGTCATTTGACCTTTATGCTTCCTTTGTGACATCAGGTCATTAAAGAGTGACTTCCAAGTTGACGCATTCTGTCATTTTCAACCCCTTGTCACCAGCTTTATCACAAAGCATCTAGATAGCAAGGCTGCTGTTGTCAAATTTCAGATTTTTCTTATGCATCCCACTCAATTAGAATGTGGCTTGCAAGCATTATTTTATGATGAAGGGAGCTTGTCCAATTGTGACAGCTGCAAGAAACTTGGTGCTGACAGATTCAGACCCCCACGTTAACCTCCGCATCTTTTAAAGAAGTTTTGATAAGTGACAGGTTGTCTCAGTGATTGCCCATTCAGCTGTTTCTTCTTCAGGTGAATGATTCACAGCTGTATGTGGATTCTCTTTTGAAAGTTTTCCCCACACATACACAGTTTCTGAGTCAGTGTGATAAGGACACCTAAACAACAAATACCTACATTTTTTCTTCAACAATATAGTTATGATAACTCTAAAGCATAAAAGTCTATGAGAGCTGGTAGGTGGAGACTCAAATGGCTACAGCTGCCTACCTAGTTGTCATACCATTTTTGCTTCTTTAATTCTAATTCCCTGCTGCTCTTTCTTCCTGTACAATAATGAATGCTCTCTAAGTTTCACCATTTTGCCACCCACATACCACCTTTCATTCTAAATTAAAAGTAAAGGAAACTTCCTTTCCATTTACCCAGAAACCAGGGCTTGTTAAATATTTAATGTTAGAATTAGAATGTATACTTTTTGGAAGGGTCAAAAACTTTTTTTTTCTTTTGCTGTTACATTTTATCAAATAGAAGATTTCTGTTAGTGTGTTGTTACCTCTTATGACTTTTCCATTTAAAATACTGAGGTGAATGCTACTCTACCTTTTGGGTGACAGTTGATTGACACAGCTAAAAATAGTAATTTGTTCACATTCTTTAGTATTTGGGAGATAATTTTATGACTTCTGCATGACACAGCCCAGAGTAAAGTCAACTGAGGTTGCAGTACTGATGCTTGGGTATAGCAGTATCAATTTAAGAGGCTGAATGATGCAAACAAGCCAGGCTTTGGGCCGTAACAATTGGGTTTCATACCTCTCTGATGAGCAGACATCAGCAATCTGTGTTATGTCACACTCAAGAGTTGGTGATGTGCTGAAGCCATGGTCTCTTCTTGTTAGGTCCTGTATTAATCTACTGCTGTGTAAGAACATCACAAATGCACTGGTTTAAAGCAACACATTTATTATCTCACAGTTTCTGTGGGTCAGATTTCTGGGCACAGCTTAACTGCATCCTCTGCTTCAGGGTCTTTCACAAGGCCATAGTCAAGGTGTCAGCCAGTACTGGGGTCTCATTTGTGACTTGCCTGAGGAAGTATCTGCTTCTGAGCTCATGTGGTTGTTGGCAGAATTCAGTTCATTAGGCCATGCTGGCTGCCCTCAGTTCCTTTCCATGGGCCTCTCCATATGGCAGCTTACTTCATCAAAGACAAAAAGGGAGAGAGTCAACAGAATCTGCTAGTAAGATGGATGTTGCAATCTGATGTAACCACAAAAGTGACATCTCATCATCTTTGCCATAGTCTATTGGTCAGAAACAACTCACAGGTCCCTTCTACACTCAAGGGGAAGAGAGTAAACAAGAGCATAAATACCAGGAGGTGGGAATCATTGGGGGCCACCTTAGCATCTGTCTACTAAGGTAACTAACACAGGAGGAAGTTTTAAGAGATTACTGAGTATTCCATTTTTTAGCTTATGCAAGAGAATTCATGAGTAAGAACTGACACTTTAAATTTAGGTAAATTATTTAATAGCAGGTGACAAGGAATAAATTGTTAACCATGCCTGACATGGGGTAGGGACTCAATAAATGTTTGTAGATAAAACATTTGCAGATGTCTTTATGCATAAATATCTTTCACCGATTTTATTTCATTTCTTCCTCACAATAGTTCTATGAGGGAGTTAGGGCAGGCATCCACATATTAGAGAAGTAGAAAGTCATGGAAACAAAACTAGTAGCTGCTAAGGTTGCAATTCAAATTTGGTGCCTTTTCTACCATAAATTTTCAGTTGTCTTCTTTGTAGATGTGAGGATGCTCCATGAAGTTCCAGTAGGCCCAAGCCTGGCTGGATTTCTCAGGCCCTTTCTTTTAAAGCATGGTGATAGAATACTTTTAGTTTTAGTCAATATTATTACTTTTAAAGCATACAGTTTAAAGTGTCAAATATTTCTCTAAGATTTATTATTATTAAAACAGCAGCCCCTTACACATCTTCCTCTCATCCCCTCATCACTTTTTTCTTTCTTATCTGATTATCTGGGTATTTATGTCTCTAACCTGTTTGTGTTGCTACTTCCTAATTTTACAGTTTTAGGTACTCTCTATTGACTTCCCACTATGGAATAGGAGAATTTATCTCTCCTTCTTTACCCCCACTATTGTAGTATACTATACAAGCACTTGTATATGTGTACACATGGACCTTATTCATCTCCCTCCAATATATTTGTAGCATAATTTGGGGTGAATTAATCTTCTCTGCCTACTTTATTACATTTGTTGACAAACATTATAATATTTACTGAGTCATATACTAAACTCAGATTCCTTTTCCTTTATAGCCCCCTTTTTTGTTTTCCCTCTAGTTACTTATCATGTTTTCATTGAGTTTAGTTTTCTATGTATATATAATCAGTATAAATCTAAACTCACCTCTTCTCAAGATTTTCAGATGCATCAGATATTCTATAAATTTCATATCTTTGAATCTCACCTGAGCATTTCTACTTGCTCAAATCTGGACTGGTTGCCCTCTACCCCTTAAGCACAGGTATTAACCACTAATCTCTCTTTACCATCATCTGGGTATACCATCATCTGGGTATACCATCATCTGGGTATTGCTTCTCTCCTATGTTGAATCTCCTGCTTTCTATAGCCCATGTCTTTTCTTGTTTTGATAGAACAGATCTCTGAGTGATTTCCTGAAAATGTCTTTATTCTATACTCACTTTTAATTGATAGAGAGACTGGGTATAAAATTCTAGAGTTAGAAATAAATTTCCTTCAGAAATGTAAAGCACTTAAGTACCACATTATCTTCCAGATTCCATTGTAACTGTGAGCTTTGCGTTGATCTCTTTGGGCTGTTGGGGGGAAATGTTGATGTCAGTATCTTTAGTCTTTCCTCTTGATTTAGCCATGTGTCCTAGAAAATCTGTCTTTCAGACTCCTGCTGAGAAGTTCACAGGGCCAGTTAGGGAAAGAGGGCTCAGGGATGTCAGCATACAGTTTGCTTAATCACCCTATTTTTTGTATGTTATCCTACTCTAAACTGGGACTGTTGTCATCAGTTTAGAAAAATTCAGAGTGAAGATTTATTCTCTGGGTAGAATAAAAGAGAATTTTACATTTACTCTCATTTTAATGGTGTTTGGGGAGAACGGCAGAGTAGATGTGTGTATGTTCAATCTGCCATTTTTTTCCTACAAAGTCCTGGGAAACTTTCTCTGATTTGAAGGAACAGTAGAGATATACCACCATTCGAAAGATTTGGCTAGAGAAATATCAGGCAGTTTCTCAAATCCTAGTTTATTGACATGGATTGAGAATGCCACTACTAAGCTGGGGAACCTCTTTTCTGAAGAAAGAAGACAGAGCTGAAATCTAATTTAGCTTTCTTTTTGGCACAGTTTCCTTTAGAAAGTGCACACACGCACACACACACACACACACACACACACACACACACACATACCTTTTGTATACATAATAACAGGGAAATGAAGCCAGAAATGTTGTTGTGACTTAGGTCAATCACCATCGCCTGGGGATACTCATCTGATTCTATTTTTAAATCCAAGCCACATATTCTATTTGTTCTACGTGAGCATCCCAATCATCCTTCCTCATTGCATCTCAGAAGAAAAAAGCCTCCATCTGCCTGTGGAGAGAGGAAGCCAAATTATCCCTCCCACATTAGCCCACAGAGGACTTTCCTTACTGTTTTATGCATCCCCAGCCTCCAACCCACCTGTCAGAGAATTAGGCGATGTTCATACTTTATGTTCTTATTTATACATCTATTTTGGTATTATTTAACTTCTATTTAGGAACAAGTCATAAACTTTGGGCCTACAGCAAAGTTAAGCTTGAATTAATATCTTTAAAGACCCATATCCTGATTTTAGCAATTGTATTATTTTTCTTAATCTACCCTCCTTGGTCATTTAGATACTGATGTAAATACGCCAAATAGAATGGCTGTTGGTCAAGGACTGATCCCAAAAAATAATGGGGGCATAAAGGCCCTAACCAAAAGTTAAAATATACCTATTTTACATTTATTTTTAAAGTTATTTAACTTTTGTGGTACACTTTCACTATGCTAAGCTTTTTATTAGTCACTGGGAATACAGAGGTGGGAGGAGACACATTTTTAAAGAAATTGTTATAAAACAGGATTATGAGAGCCATATAGAAGTAGATCTTGGGAAAAGAGTAAAAACGGAATGACTAAATCTCTCTGGGGAGGAGGGCAGGAGGGCTCAGAATGACTTCATAGCAGGAGTGATACTTGAGCTGAGTTTAAATGAAGAGGAGGATATGACACGTGAACAAGAAGGGAGGGGAGGGAAGAGCTTATGTAAAGGCAGGAGGCATGAAATAGTATAATATGTTTGGGGAATACTGAAGCATAAAGGAAGAGGAAGGAAGCTACCCATATCACATAGTGCTCATACACATTTTGAGAAAATTAGTGGAAGCCAGTTAGTTGTTACTTTTTAAAAGATTGTAAGCACTCTGAATACTGATACATTTTCTGTTACAAATAATCAACTGTAATATTGTAGGCCAATGTGTCTGTTAGCTCTTGTGTAACTTACCACCCTAAACTTTGTGTCTTAAAACAACCACTACTATTTAAACTCACAGCCTGCAGTTTGGCCATCTTGGCTGAGGTCAGCTGGGTCATTGTGTTTTGGTCTGTCTCAGGGCATATCAGCTGGCCAGATGACTGAAGTCAATGGGTGGGCCAGCTGGGAGTGTCCCAATTAAGGAAGGCCTCAGCTGAGGGTACTGGAATGCCTAGGGATGCTCTCACCTGGTCTTTTACCCTCCATCAGGTTAGCCAAGTGGGAGCCTCAGAGTCTGAGAAAGCACGGATGAGGACTGAGCTTGGAACTGCTACAACATTGTTTTCACCTCAGCTTTTGACCAAAACAAGTCACAAGGCTAGCACACATTCAAGGGGCAGAGAAATAGACTGTACCTCTTGATGGAAGTAGATGCAGGAACTGTGACCACTTTTGTAATCTACCACAGCTTTTCAGCAAATTAGTGAACATCTATGGCTGTGTCTTTATAGTTATAGGGTCTTGTCACTACCTACCTCCCACTTCCTTGTACAAACCTTATAGATGTTATCATTGTAGTCCCTTATAGATAGTGCTACTTCCACACCTGACTTATGATGGCTAAAGTCCTGGCTTGGCTGGGATTATCCTTGTTTTAGCATTGAAAGTCCTGTGTCCTGGAAACCCCTAAGTAATGGGCAAACCAGGGCTTTTAATCACCCTACGCCTTACCCGTAATGGAATATTTCAGATTGGTCAGATTTTAGTCAGGTCAATCAGAATTATTTTCAGGAATTTTTTTGAGCTAATTTTTTATTTTTAAAGAAGCTGTAGATTACATAAATGTTACATCAAAAATATAGGGGATTCCCATATATGCCCCTCTCCCCACACACTTTCCCCCATTAACATCTTTCATTAGTGTGATACAATTGCAACAATTGATGAACACATATTGAAGCATTGCTACCAACCATGGACTATAGTTTACTATTATAGTTCACATTTTGCACCATACAATCTCATAGCTTTTGACAAAATGTACAATGGCCTGCATCCATCACTACAATGTCATGCAGGACAAGTTCAAGGTCCCCAAAGTACCCCATGTTACCCTACTCTTCCCTCCCCCCTCCCTAGAACCCCTTATGGCCACTGCCTTTATATCAATGATACAGGTTCTTCCATTGCTAGAATAATCATAATTCTACTTAAGTCCATAGTTGTGTTCCCCCCTCATGTCTATTCACTCCTCAATCTTGAGGATTTGGGGATGGTGCTGCCCAATCTGCCTCTGATTGAGAGGGGGCCCAGATCCCACTGGGCAGATGGATGGAAATGGAATTGAGAGGGAGAGAAACTGTGTTTCTTTCTGATGACTTAACAAGCTTTGAGATATAAAATTGAGAAATTTGTTCATTATGTTTCTTAACTTGTAGAGAAACAAGTACTGTAAGAGAATGCATCCAAACTGCAAAAGATGAGGCTGCATATCTGTTTTTGGTTCATGTTTCTTGGGGTTCAGCTAGAACCTGTTGTGTAACCCTTCCCTGGAATCTGAGAGCTAACAATTTCTCATTCATCCTTAAGTTAGTTTTATTTGGATTTCTGTCACATGCAACCCCAAAATATCTCAAATGGTATGTGGAAATGGTGGTATAACTGACAGATTCTAAAATAAGGAATATGCAAGGTGGGGTGAGGAGCCAGTTAGGATCCCTATGACCAGTTCTTGAAATGTGGGAACAAAGTTATACTGTAACATGATATTTCTTAGGACCTAGACCAAGTGCCCACCAAAGCTTGATTTTGTAGGAAATAGAATATTAGAGTCTGTCAGTTTCCTACAGTCCTCATGAGACATTTCAAGGAAGAGAGAAGCACCAGTTCAGCAGACAGTGAATGGAAGATGGCTCTATAGTCATTAGGTAAAGCTCTTTCTGCTTTAAGCCAATGATCTGAATTTGTGTTACTGAACTGCAGAAATACTGTGTAATTTCTGATTAGGAACTGTTGATCCTGGCAATTAGAATGGAAATACCAGAAATATCAAGGCTTCTAGATGCCCTAAGTTATTTCCAAGCACTTTTATGGGCACCACTGCTTGATCAAGGGGTTCTTCCTTTTGTGAAATACACTGGTCCAAAAGCAGCCTAGAGGAGGGATAACACGTTTAAAAAGTTAAAACATTAAAACATCTGGTATTGTTAACATATTTTGATATTTTTCATTGAGTCTCTTTTGTACAAATTTTGGTGAACCCACAAATACATTAAAAAAGTAAACATGAATTATTTAGTAAGAAGATTTAAACCTCTGAGCTCAAAATAATTCCATTACATCAATTTCTTATTACAAGGACTGGGGATGAAAACCTTTTTAGTTCCATTTTGAGGTAACTGGATTTATAATCCATATTTAAAAGGTACTTTCAGAGTTTGAATAATCATATACAGGAAAATGCACTACCTTATTTTAAGTATGCTTGAAGGAGAATATTTCCCTGAATTAAATGTTCAGGTTACATGTATCAATACTAGCACCTGTTGAAATTAGAATAAAATAACTTATCAAAATTCTTTCATTTTATTCTTCTATGCTTCAGTTACTTGCATTGATGAATAAGTATTCTTTTTTCCCCCCAAAGCATAAAATCTTGAGTAAGTCTTACCAATTTTTTTGCATCATTAAGCGGGCAAAGGGATTTGACCAGAAGTTTTAGGATATGTAAAACTGCCATACCAGAAGGCTCTGTCCTTTAACATTTATCTTGGCTATTATTTTCATTCTGTCAGTCAATATTTATTGGGCAACCACCATGCATAGTGCATTATTATCATCAAGTATTCCTGAAAGTCTTCTCTGTTGCTGACCTAGGAACTAAGGAGATGAAAAGGCACATATTTCTTACTCTGAAGGACTTTATTTTTTAGCACAGTCAATACTTAAAAGGCAGAGCTGAGCAAAACTGGGGTGAATATATGAATAAAATATATAATTATAATATTTATCAAGGGAATCACTGTTAATTAGGAGGTAGATTCATAGGTGCTGTAGTTTTTAAAAATTTTTTAAATTTTGTACATTTAATAATTGAAAATATAAACAATTAAAAACTAAAAAGAACACAGATGAATAAATACATACATTTCTCAATTAAATGTACTAGATACATATAATTTTTTAAAATCAAACAATATGTTACACAATATATTTGGTTCATAGTAATGCAATCTTACAGTATTTGTCCTTTTGTGACTGGCTTGATTAGCTCAACATAATGTCCTCCAGGTTCATCCATGTTGTCATATGCTTTATGACTTCATTTCTTCTTATAGCTGCATAATATTCCATCATGTGAATAGACCACAGTTTGTTTATCCATTTGTCTGTTGATGGACACCTGGGTTGTTTCCAACTTTTGGCAATTGTGAATAACGTTGCTATGAACATTGGTATGCAGATGTCTGTTCATGTCACTGCTCTCAGTTCTTCTGGGTATATACCCAGTAGTGGTATTGCTGGGTCACATGGCAAGTCTATGTTCAACTTCTTTAGGAACTGTCAAACAGTCCTCCAAGGTGGCTGTACCATTCTGCATTCCCACTAACAGTGAATAAGTGTTCCTATCTCTCCACATCCTCTCCAACACTTGTAGTTCTCTGTCTTTTTAATAGTGGTCATTCTGATAGGTATGAAATGATATCTCATTGTAGTTTTGATTTGCATTTCCCTAATCATTAGTGACATTGAGCATTTCTTCATCTTTTTTTTTTTTTTTTGCCATTTGTATTTTT
>JAQZBX010005788.1:0-55232 GCA_029593785.1 Cabassous unicinctus
CGCGGGCCCTATGTGGGGATCTGCACGCGGGCCAGGTCCTGGTCCATGATCTGGAGGACGTCGTCCAGGATGGAAGGCCCCAGGTCCACATGCAGGGAGAGCAGGGAGCTGGCGTGGGACAGGAAGGGCTCCTCGGTCCCCGACTCGGGGGTCAGCCCGTGGTGGGCCGAGGCAGGCTCCGGAGTCCTCCAGATGTCCAGATGTCCTGTGGGGAGGGCTGTGGGGTCTCGTCTCCAGGTGCAGGTGAGGGTCGCCTCGGCTGCCGATGAGAGTGGTGTGGCGGAAGTCGCCCAGCGGCGGGCTGATCATGTCGGAGGACAGCAGGTCCTGCAGCTTCTCCTTCTTGCCCTTGTGGCTGCCACGCTTCAGGTAGATGGGCACCTTGGTGGACATGGTGACCTCAGCTCCCAGCTGCATCCCCTCACCCCCTCACCAGCAGCACCAGCCACAGGGGGGATGGTCAGGCTCCGGAACTTGCCAAAGGACTAAGGGACTGCAGGTGATGGTGGGGGAGTGCGCTGCCATCTGCCAGAGGTGGGCCAGGGCCCTTCAAGGGGCTCTCTCAGCCACGGCCGCCTGCTTCCCGGCCTCCTATCTCAGGGTCCCCCCACTCCAAGTCCCTGCATGCTGACTGTCCCCAGCCCTAACCCAGCTCTCCCTGAGAACCAGTGACGACTGTCACCCCCTTTCTGCCTCCAGCTGTTCCTGAAGGGATGGGGCTGTGGAGGAGGAGACCACTGCAGCCAGGGGCCGGGGGTGCCCCGGGGCATTTTGGGCAGCCCTGCTCCCAGGTGCAGCCAGCGTGGCCAGTAAAATGGACTGGGATCCTCTGACCTCTGGGGTGGGCGGACGAATCTGGAGACTGAGGGCGGAGCTCGCTGGAGAGCACAGGACACCCCAGCCCCAGCGGGAACTGCCAACCTTCCTTTGCCAACAGACCTTGGAAATCATCAATCAATGGATCATCAGCAACTTCATCCGGTTGAAAGCTAAGGCTGTTAAGGAAGAGAATTTTAAACTCCTCATTTGTATAGATATCTTCATGCTATTACAGCTCTATAGATGCTAATACATGTGACTGTTGTCCAATTTGCTTTCTTTTGTAGTGACATTAAATTTGGCTATAAATGATGAACTAGATGTGATATTCATATGGGTGCTAAATGAAAAAGATTCTTATAGAGAATTGGTTTCTGGGGAGAGGCAAGCAAGCTTTTTCCCTTGCGTATTAGGAAAGATGTGATATGGTTTCTGCAACTATTGTTTGAACTGGAAATATGGATATGAGCGCTGTGCCACAGTTTAGGAATCCAACTAAGGCCTACATTACATTCTCCTTAATTGCTCTTGTTACCCTGTTTTGTTAACCTGTAGAAAACAAGTGTTTTTTCTCTTGAAATTTCAACAAACTGAAATAAAATGCATAGAATGATGCATTCTATGTAGCCATGTCACTGTGAATAACAATTTCTTGCATATTTAGCCATTTTGATTCCCTTGTGTCCTTTTTAACATCTCTGTTGCTGAGCAAAGCCCATCAAAGGAAACTTCAGTTTTACAATCTGTATGCCTAAAAGTGGGTACTAGCGTTTATTTTACTGACTTGTTGAAATGATTCGCTCTTGTTAAGGCTCAGATGGCAATCTGTTTGTTGTACAATGCCATACTGATACATGACATAACATTAATCAGTCTTGCATATATATATATATATATTTTTTTTTTAAAGATTTATTTTATTTTTATTTATCCCCCCCTTGCTGCTTGTGCTGCTGTGTCCATTCGCTGCGTGTCTTCTCTGTGTCAGCTTATCTTCCCCTTGCTGTGAAGTCCCGCTTCATCAGCCCACCGCGTCACAAGGAGGCCCCGGGAAGCGAACCCGGGGGCCTCTCATATGGTAAACGGGGGCTCTATCCATTGCGCCACACCCACTTCCTGCCGTGAGGTTGCTGCATCAGCCCACCGCACTGCTCAGGCCGGCGTGCCCTCACAAGGAGGCCTCGGGACGCGAACCCAGGCCTCCCATATGGTAAACGGGGGCTCCATCCACTGAGCCACACCCGCTTCCCAGTCTTGCATATATTTATACTATAAAGAAATTATTGTGTTTCATCTACTCAAAAATGGCTGTTAAAATTCTCCCAACTGGTTCAACCTTTGCAGATACCCTATGTTTGAGCCTTGCTAATCAGTACAGAAATTTTATTTTTTTATTTTTTAGGAGGCACCACAGATTGAACCCAGGACCTTTTACATGCAAAGCAGGTGCTCAACCACCGAGCCATACCTGCTTCCCACAGAATATTTTTTAATGTGGATATCTAATTCTAAATTCTGTTCCCTTGGAAGCAACTGGCAAATCCTTACAATAATGACTTTTCTCCAGTAACGCATTTACTCTTAAATTTTATTGCTATAGTAAGGAAAAACCTAACTATGGAATATGAAAATAATGTATTCATTTTCCATTGGTTATGATGGTATTGAGTTTTTAAAATGCATATTTATCACAATTTTAAAACAGATTTTTAAATGTTTCAGCAATTTCCTGGAAGAAGGAATTTTACCTAAAATTATTTTAATATGTGGCATAGCAGTAATGTTAAATTTAAGATTTACTTTAACAGTTATAAACAATGGTCATATGCCTTCTCCATAATGTCTGGAAATAGAAGCAATTTATTATGAGCTTCTCCAGGTATTAATTTTTTAAATAGAGTGAGCATGTTGAATTTAAAATACGAATACAGTAATTTTCCCTTGGTGTTTTGTTTTGGTCGAACTTTGATGTGCTCATCATCCTTCAGTTATTTGTAAGGGTGTTTCTTCTAGAGCAGGGCTTCTTAGACTTTTTGCTGCACAGACCCCTGTGCTAGTCAGGCAAAAACCACGGACCCCTTACTAAGTCCACACTATACTGTGTATTAGTTAATAAATAGGTCACACCTGCACCAACACGTCCCCACAAGAATGTTTTTTTGAATTTCAATTCATGCTCACGGACCCCTTGTTCAGAACCCCTGTTCTATATGAACAGTTTCATGTTTCAGTGGGAAAAATTGCGAACATTTCATTGTCCCCCAGTCTGCAAAAGATGCACAATTCTATTGCTTTGTCTTGTTTCTAGTCATTAAATCATCATTTTTGCACTTAAAAAAAAAAAAAAAAGGAATCACAGGATGCTCTCCTGCTGGGTTCTGAGTTGGGGTCCTGAGCACCTGGGTGAGCACAGGCACAGCCTCCTCAATGCCCACCCCGGGCCCCTTCCCCCGTGTGTTTGCCCCTCCAGCCCCAGGGTCTCTTGGTTGGTCCCTCTTCTGCTCCCCCAGGGCCCCTCCAGGCCCTGCCCTGCCGGTGAGGCCCCGCCTCCTCCCCTTTGACCCTGCCCACTTAGCCCTCCCTGGAGGCGGCATCCTGGTCCTAGAAGTGGAGGTGAGGGGGGTGGCGTGTTGATCCCGGGTGACCACACGGAAGAGGCCAGGTGGGGAGCACAGCCCGAGGAAGGGGGGACGCCCCAGTTGCCGCCCACACCTCCCCGCAGGCTGGAGCCACCTGCTAATCATCAGCTGCACGTGGTGGTGGTGGGCGATGGGGAAGGGGGAGCCACAGCAGCGAGAGCCCTTGAAGCCCACCCATGTCCCCTGCCTCACTCTCACCCTCATCAGGGCCCTGAAGGGGATGAGGGAGGAGAGAGGAGCAGAGTCTCCGGAGTGGGACCTGGGTGCCCTGGCCCAGGACGCCTCCCTCCCGGGAGGGGGGGCATGATGGCCCGGATGGGGATGGGGTGGGGAGGAGGGGTCTGGAGCAGGAGCTGGAAGGAAGCAGGGACGCCGCGGGGACTCGAACCCCGGCCCAGCACCGCTGGACGTGCCACCACCAGCATCTTTTGCTTTTTCCTGCTCATCTTCTCACAGACTCAAAGGTGAAAAGCAAAACCTGAATGCGGCCATGAGCCGCACTCAGGAAAAGAAACACCTGCGGCGGCTCTGCGCCTCCCTCCCTCCCAGGCTCAGCATCTCCCTACACTGACGCCCCTCCAAGGCACAGTCAGGGGGACGCAGGTCCCCCCAACTTCGTGGCCACGTTTCCTGTTGTGCCGGGTATGGATCCCAACTGCAGGTGCGCGTGAAGTCAGACAGGCAAACGGAACCACAAGGGGTGGACCTGCTTGTTCTGGGACAGTGTCAAGGTGACAGGCTTCTGTGTGTGTATAGAAATTCCCAGAAAGATTCTAAGACACTTAAGAGGTCACCTCTGGGTACTGAGGCTGGGGTGGGTGAGGGGACAGGGATTGCACTTTCATTTTATACCTCCTCTATAGCTAGAATTTTAAATTCTGTGCAGACCATCCTAAGTTTTTCATCAGAACAGGAAATCAGAGAAATAGGGAACCTTCGAGCACTCTGGCCTAGCTCAATGCCGAGGTCCTCCGGGTCTGCTGCGCCCCAGCCACGCGGGGCCACGTTCAGACGCACCTGCCTGCCTCGCCTTCCATCCTCCGACCTCCTGGCCCACCGGCTGTGAAGTCCTTTCTGGGAACTGCCATGGCTTGAAAATGGAGTTGGAGGCACAGTGTCCCCCACCGGCCTCTCTCCTCTCACTGAGTCCGAGTGCTGGGTAGGAGGGGTCCAAGTCACCAGGACCCAGAGGCAGGAGGTGCAAAGAGCCCACCCCGGACCCTTGGCCAATACCTGCCCCCAGGCCGCCCCTCCTGGACCACCGCCCACAGCCCCCACTGCTCCCAGCGCAACGCGGCTTCCCCTGGGCCCACGGCGGGTCAGTGGGAGCACCCCCACGTGCTCTGCAGCCCTCGGCCAGGAGTCCGCCCAGTCCTGGCCTGTCATGGGCGGGCGGGGGGGTGGGGTGCTGGACCAGTCCAAATCTCTGGTCTCCAGAGCCCTGCCTGTCAACCCTGAGGCCGGCAGGAGCCTCTTCCCAGCACTGTGCAGATGAGAAGTGGCTCGTTGAAGGCTGAAACCTCTCAGAGTCAAACACAGCATCGGGCTCAGCAGAGAACTGGGTCCTCTCCACTCACCCCAAATCGGAGCAGAGCCAATCCCACTTCACACACACACACACACACACACACACACACACACACACACGCACACGCCAGGCCCCTCAAGGAGAGGGTAACTTGGGGCCCACTGCCCTGGCCTCCACCCCCCTCACCCTGTCTCTGCCCCCTCCCAGTCCCTCCTCCGCGCTTGCCAGTCTCCCCCCACGGCAGCCTCCCTTCAGCTCCAGGCCCCGAAAGACCCCACGAAGCGCAGCACTTACTTATTGCAGCAGCAGAGGGGAAACGTGCACAGCCATTTAAGTCCCAAGCTGACGATGAAGCAACAAAGCCCTGGCCTTAAAAGACCCTGGAAATGGGGGAGTCAAAGCTTACTCTGTAAGATGAGCAGAGTTCATTCAATACCTAGGCCACAAGGCCCTCAAGGTTTGTGGGCAAGTGCACTGTGGCAGAGAATGGTCCCACAGAAAAACATGCTAGAAACATGCCACTGGTGATAAAGGTGAAAAATAAAATGGCTTCAAGGAACCATTACACAGTCACAGCCATTTAGCAAAATAAGGAAAAATGATCAGCGGAGTTGGCAGGGCCGTGGGAACCCTGCAGTGTGCATGGCCGGCTCCAGGGCTGCCCCCGCCTACAGGGCATAGGACAGCCAGCGAGCAGAACCAAGGAACTGCCCTTCTCTTGGGCCAGTGGGGAGTCAAGAACAAAAGCAGTCTTGAGGTATAAAAGAGTATTTTTCCAAAGACGTCCTCGATAACATGGTTTATAATCACAAATGCTGGAAGGGGCCGCGTGGCCCAGGTGGTGACCGGCTCACACCCTGGAGTGCCCTGCAGGGCAGGTGGGTGATTTCAGCGTAGGAGACTGTGTCCACAACATAACCTGAAGTGGGAGAAAGCAAAATAACTACCAGTTACCACTGTGTAAAATAAATGTCTGTGGGCAGGAAGCTGAAAGGAGGTGCAAATAGAGTTCTAAAATCCAGCAGTTAACAATCACCCTGATAGCTATTTCAGTCAAACGCAGACAGGCAGGTGGCCTAGTGGGGTGCAGGTGCAGGTTGCCCTGGCAATGTCAAAGTGAATCTGAAGCAAAGAGGGCTCCACAGAGGGGGCTTCAACGACACTGTTAAAACACAGGACGCAAGACCACGTAGCTGACTCAGGGGCGGTGGAAGGAACCAGAATTCACGGGGAGAATGAACTCACACTTCTCAGTGCACAAGGAGACAGCAGATTTGGATTTGAGCAAAATCCAAAATCCTTCATCAGGAAGGACTGATTGGATCATGGAACGTGAGAAGAATGCCTCCTCCACTGCCGCGGAACACTTATAAAAGGGATCATACCTTAAGCAAGGAAGAAAGCAGAAATTTAAAAAAAAAAATTCAAAAAGCAGAAATTGTACAGACCACCTCCTCGGTAGCCATTCATTAAAACAGAAGTTGATTATGATAGTTAAAAAAATAAAAATTTTCAAACGCTTGTCTATTTTAAAGCATCCTTTTAAATAATGGGTCAAATTATATGTCAAAACCCAAACCACAGAGCAGAGAGAAAATCAGGACAACCAACGTTTTGTATAAATACTGACGAGACCCCCTTTCAGCTGCCCTAGAGGCCACACCCTGAATCCCCGGGGGGCCCACCAGGCCTGGAGTCTGGCCCTGCCCCTCAGCCTCACTTTCCACTTCTCCCGGCTCCAGTCAGTTCCCCATCACCACTCAGAGGCTTTGCTCGTGCTCTTCCCTCTGCCTGAGTGCTCTTCCTTGCAGCTCCTCTACCTGCAGGTTGAGCTCAGAGGCCCCTACCCCAGGGTCAGGGCTGCATTATACACCTTTCCAGCTGCCCCGCGACTGTCAACTATCCTTACCTCATGAAGGCAGGACCCGTCACCCCGTGTCCATGGACTGGCTCAGTGCCTGGCCATGGAGGGTGGTGACCAGAAACTCAGTGGAATGAGGTGGCAGCAGAACATGCAGCTTCCCTTTGTCCAAAGTCCCCTGTGGTGGCTGGGCCCTGCTACTCCTAACAAGAGGAATCCCCAAGTCCTTACATCCTCCTGAGGGGGGACCCGTCACCTGGGTCACAGGGATGCTGAGGGCAGGCGGGGCCGGAGCAAGACTGCCTTGGGCCACAGCCGCCTCTACTGTGCTTCAGCCCACCATCCCTTTCCACTGTTAGAAGTATGCGAGTCTGAACATAGAAGAATCAAGCATGCAATGCAAGATACCAGAAAAAGAGTGACAAAATTCTAAGACAGTAAGAGGAAAGAATTAATCAAATAAATTATAGAAATAAATTATAGAATGAAAGCAGAACTCTTTACCTAAAGTTCTTTGAAAAGGCCAAAAGGTAGATTTCTTGAAAGTCTAATCAAGACAGAAATATTATGAATAAAAAGAGTGAAAAAAACTACATGTAAATGAAAAAGGCAAATTTTCTTGGAAAATATAACTGAAAATTTGACTTACAATGAAATAGAGGTAGTGAGTAAAACAGTAACCGTGGAAGCAGTTGAAAAAGTTTTCAAGGCACCACCGGACTTCCAAAAAGCAGCACCAGCCTGGTGGGTGTTCGGGGCCCCAGGGGAACTGGCCTGACACGTTTTCCATTACGAGGTCACGCCCCCCTTCCTCGCACTCCCTCATCCGTTCCACAGCAACCCGAGTGAACGCCACATGCTAACACTCCTTCTGTCCCCGTTTTATCTCTGCGGGAGTCTCTGCGGGAGTCGGGGTGATTTGCCTAAAGTCACACTGTCACACGCTAGCAAGTGGCAGAGCAGGGCACTGAACCAAGCTGTCCAGCTCAAAGCCGCGCTCACCCACCGCTCTCGCCGCTGCCTCTCCTGATGCCAAACCCTGCCTGGCAACACCCTGAAGCCAAAGTGGAGCTTTGAGTTTACCTCTATGTTGACAAAATAAAGCTCCAGGCCTGCCTGGGTGTGGTGTGTTTCAGAAGTCAAAGAAAGGTTTAACATTCATCAGAACTCCACTAATATAATTTATTGTTAGAAGATAAAAGCAGCAAAACCTGACGTACCAGTCTCAAAAAAAATGCAGGAAAGACATTTGAATAAATCCAGTATCAGTTACCGATTTAAAAAACAAACATTCTCAGACATCCAGTAACTGGCAGACGCCCCAGCCCATGGTCCAGCACTCGTAGAGGGCCGTCAGCTGACACCACTCGAGGAGGGAAAAGGGACGCACCGCAGCAGCACTTCTTGTCCACTTCCCGTTTAAGTGTTGCACCCTTTTCTCTGCCTCTAAACATTTCTTGTCTCAATAGGGATACGCCCCCAAACCTTAACCATTCTCACAATGGCTTGAGATTTTTGCCATATCTGTGTACAGTCAGACCTGTTATGTATCTTTTGCCTTGTAACGATTCACTTTTTAAAAAAGTATGTCAAAACACACTATCAAGAGAGTGAAAAGACAACCCATAGAAAGGGAGAAAATATTCCCTAACAGTGTATCTAACAGGATCTAGAACATACGAAGAACTCTTACAACTCAACAATAAAAAGATAAATAACCCAATTTTAAAATGGATAAAGGATATGATAGACACTTTTCCAAAGAGTACAAATTGCCAACAAGCACATGAAAAGATGCTCCACATCATTAGTCATCAGGGAAATGCAAATCAAAACGAGGATGACATAGCACGTCACACCCACTGGGGCGGCTTAATGAAAGTCAGAGCATGGGTGTTGGTGAGGCTGTGGAGAAACGAGAACACTTACACACTGCTGGAAGGAATGTAAAATGGTATAGCTGCTTTGGAAAACCAGTTTGCAATTCCTCAAAAAATTAAACACTGAATTACCATATGACCCAGCAATTCCACTCCTAGGGAAATACCAAAGAGAACTGTAAGTATTTGTTCACATTTGTTCATGTAAAAACTTGTACACAAATCTTCATAGCAGCATTATTCATAATAGACCAAAAGTGGAAACAACTCAAATGGCCATCAATTGCTGACTGGATAAACAAAATGTGGTAAATACCTACAATGGAATATTATTTCGCCATAAAAAGGAATGAAGTACTGTCACATTCTACAACACAAACAGACCTTGAAAATATTTTGCTAAGTGAAAGAAGCCCGACACAAAAGGCCACATACCGTATAACTCCATTTATATGGAATGTCCAGAACAGGCAAATCTGTAGTGACAGAACGGTAGTTGTTGCCAGGGCGTGGGAGGGGGGAATTGGGACTGACTCTTAGTCAGTACGGGATCTGTAATTATATAGTGGTGACAGCTGCAAAACACAGTGAATACACTCAAAACCACTGAACTGTACACTTTATAAGTATGAATTTTATGACACGTGAATTATACCGCAATTAAAAAAAAAGGAGAAAAGCAAATACTTTAAGAGGACACTTTATATTATTACCATGACTAGAAAACTAGTATTTTTCAAATACACACCAAGATGAAAACGGAAGTATTAAAATCTTAGATGTCTATCAGCAGGTCTCCCCACTCGTCTTGCAGACCACCAGGACAGTCGCCCTCTCAGACACAGCATCGTGGGCTGCCGAGGGGCTCAGGTGCAGCTCCGAGGGCCCAGCCGTCCCTCCTCCTCCTCTGGCCAATGGATCCCACTAGTGGATCCAGGGGGAAAAGATCACGACGCTCACTGCTCTTTGCCAATGTTCTGGTAATTATAACCAGTGCAATAAGACAGGAAGAGACAATTAAAAAGCATAAAAAATGGAGTAAGTGACACATGGATAATATAATCTATAAAGGTAATTGTTCTGTACTTGGAAAACGCAAGAGAACAAGCGCTCACTCCCTGTCAGGAGAGTACCAAGGGTGTTGCTGGCATCATTTCATTAACCCTCATGCCACTTCTGAGTGGAGAATATGACTCCTTCTTCCAGTTGAGGAAACTAAGGCAGAGAGATGGTCACACAATAAATAAGAGGCGGGTCAGGGAGGAGAGCAAGGATGTCCGACTCTTTCAGCCACAATGCAGCAGTGCTGCCTCCCACAACTGAAGCTGAGAGTATTACTTACAAAACAAGGTCTATAAAACAACACTTACCATACATGACCAAAATCAGAAATCTTGACAGATGATAAAATTCCTAGGAACAAACTGCGGACATATGCATAATCTGTAGAAAGATTTCATGTACTAAGGAGGAATATGAAAATCATTCTATCCTGACTGAACAGAGAATAAATGGGAAGTCTCAATATTGCGATATAACATTTAATTTATAAATGTTAACACAATTCCAGGAAAAATGCAAAGATTTTTAAAAAGAACAGAGGACTTATATTACCATATATTAAAGCCACATATTATAAAGTTAAAATAGGTAAAACAATGGTTTGACACTAGGAAAGATAGATCAATGGAACAGACTAGAAAGCCCCAAACAGACTCAATTATATTAAAAATATTTAGCCCATAATTAGCAAGTGGCATTTCAAATCAGTAGAGAAAGAATTATTCAGCTGGAAAAATTGGAATGGTGTTGGAAAAATTGCTTAGCCATTTGGAAAATAACCAAGTTAAATTCTTACCTCATACTATACACCAAAATAACCTCCAGATGAATTAAATGCCAAAACTGAAACCATAAAGGAACCAGAATAAAGCATTACACCAAAGTATGAAACCAGAAAAACAGAAATTGATAGATTGATTATAAAATTAAAACCTTTAGCAAGATCCAACACATAAGATTAAAAGGCAAACTACAAACTTTAAAAAAACTTTCTGTAATAAAGGGAAAACATCCTCAACATAAAGTATTCTTACAAAGCAATGAAATTATAAGCGAAGCATAAAACATGCCTAGAGCAGCTAACATTCATGAAAAGCATTCACTCAGCTTCACAAATAAAAAAGCAAATTAAAGCGCTGAGATACCATGTTTTGCCTTCAGATCTGCAGAGAGAAAAACAAAGACGATGACGGGGCAGGCTGAGGGGCCCCCCTGCTGCTCACCTGCTGGGGAGAGCTGAGGTGAACCCCACCTTTAAGGAGGGCACTTGGCCACATGTGTCAAAACCCTTTAAACTGTTCACACCCTCTGAGCCAGAAATGTCACTGCTAAGGCAATCTCAGATTTGTACTCACCAATGTCTAAGGAACAGAAAAAAAACACCTGTTTGGGTCTGTGTCCCCACAAAGACAGTCCTAACCCCTGGCCCCATGAATGAACGTGACCTGGTTTGGAAAGAGGCTTTGAAGCTGTGCCTGGTTAAAATGAGGTTTTGCAGGCTCTGGCCAGTGTGACCCGGGTCCTTCTAAAGGGGAGGCAGACACCGGGGAGGAGGCAGATGCCTCTGCAGGAAAAGGGACACCAAGCACTGCTGGCAAACACCGGAAGCTAGAAGACGTGAGGGAGGACTTTCTCCTACAGGTTCAGGGGGGCGGCCCTGCTGACACCTTGATCTCAGAGGCCTCCAGCGCTGTGAGGCGTCTGCTCTTCTAAGCCACCCAGCCTACGGCAGCAGCCCTAGGGCTTTAATATGGCACCCAACTTCTACAGTAAGTCAAGAAATAGATAGTCAGAAAAGAGAACAGCATCTGATTAAAAAAAAAAAAAGTCCAGACACATATTCCTAAGCAGAGGCAGGCCACCTCTGACTTATATGTGGAGTATTAGAATAACTGAAACAAAAGGCTTGATGATCTTGCTTCCAGGTACCTTTCAAACTGGGAGAAGTGGGCTGACACTGGGCAAGGACAGCAGAGCCCTGATCCTAACAGCTGGGTTGGTGTGGGCCGTCAGTGAGGGGACAGGCGGGCCCCACCTCAGTAGCCCTGGAAGGTACCGAAAGGATTGTGTCCACGATGGTGCACATGAGACGCTGAAGAAATGGCAGTCTGGCCTGCATGATCTCCTTAATAAGGCAGGAAAGCACTGCCTTAATAAGGCAGGCAATTCACTTTGCAGAAAATGCCAGCAGGCCACGGACAGGAGAAAAGGCGGTTTGGGGGTTGAGCACTGGGGTCAGGTGCCAGTCACCAGAATGGAATTCTGTTTACAGAACATTTGGGGACACAAAACTTCCCAGCAAGAGGAGCCAGCCACACAGGGGCAGAGATTCAGAAGGCAAACCAACCCTCCTCCTTGAACGTGACCTTGAGCTCAATTCAGTCTCCAAGCTGGGTATTCCTAAACACATCCTCTTTCAGCAGGACAGTATGTTTAGGGGCATGGCATCTGCAGCGTCCACTGAACTGGACATCGTCAGTGCAACAGCAACAGGCAGCCACGAGACAGCAAACTCCCCCAGCACTCTGTGACTTGGACGGCAGTGGTGGGTTAGGTTACGTGGACAAAGGGGCAGACGGACCAAGACCAGCCTCACTGAGCACAGCTTTCCACCAGGTGGGAAACCAAATTAGAGAGATGGGTAAATGGAAAGATGCCCCTTTACTCTTGCACAGAAAGACAACAACATGAAGAAATCACAGGGAAAAAATAAACGTGCAAGAATAGCCGAGAAGATTCTGGAAAAGCAGCATAATGAGCTGGGGTTATCTTTACCATACATTAAGAGAGCTATAATACTCAAAACCATTTGAAACTGGGACCTGACCAGGCAGATCAAGGCTGAACAGCGTATTGATTGGTATCTGGCAGAGAATATCAGGCCAGCCATCCCTATACCGCTCATTACACCAAAACGACGTCCAGGTGGATTCGAGAGTCTAATAAAGTAAAACCTTAAAAAAAAAAAACTGGAACAAAATAAGGGGTTTAACAAAAAATCACCTTGATTAGCTATTTGCAACTAGTCAGAAAATATGTAAGTCATAAAAGAAAATACTGATGAGTACTGTATGTACTTAAGATTCTGAACAGCAAAATTTTACCATAAAATTTAAAGGTCAATGACAAACTGGGGGGAATATTTGCAGCAAATGTCAAAGGGTTAGTTTCTTTAATATATAGAGCCCTTAAAAAATCAGCAAGTCAAAAACTAAACATAGAACTACCATATGACACAGCAATTTCCACTCCTAGGCATACACTCCCAAACAAACAATACTCATAATAATATTCTAACAGCCAAAAGGTGGAAACAACTCAAATGTCCACCAACAGATGAATGGATAAACAGAATGTGGTATGCGGAATATTCAGTCATAAAAAGGAATAAAGGAGTGGCATGCCGATACCTTGAAGACATTATGCTAAGTGAATGAAGCCAGACACAAAAGGACCAACATTATATGATTCCACTTACAAGAAATAGTATCTAGAATACGGCAAATTCATAAAAACAGAAAGTAGATTAGATGCTACCTGGGGCCAGGGAAGAGGGAATGGGAAGTTATTGCTTAATAGTTACAGGTTTTGTGTTTCGGTCAGGATCCTAAAGGATTTTCCCCACAGGTGTACTTACATAAAAATGCACGTAGACGGACGTTTAGCCATGTACTCAGCAAAAATGACTGGAAACAACCTAATTGCTCCCACAGAACAGGTAATTACTTCACAGCACACTGAAACCTGGCCTCCCATGCAGAGGCTGAAGAGAGGGAGGCAGAGCCACATGTGCAGCCATGGGTATCCCAGATGTCCCATTAATAGAAAAGCCCAAGGCACAGAACCAAGGATGCAGTGTATCCGTACCTCTACAGCTTTCACTTCTACAGAATTCTCCAGAAGGCCACCCCTGTTGCGTCTGTGGAAAGTGGGGGGTTGGGGTGGGGGCATGCAGGGGTAAGAGAAAAACTTCACTCATCATCTACAGGTCTGACCCTGTGATCAGTGCAGATGTTACCTTAAACACAAATACACAAATTGGAAGAAAACAAGGAGAGCGTTTGCCTCTGGGCCAGGGCAGCGGCAGGGCCTTACTGACACACACAGGGATGGCGGGTGGGGGGTGTCACGCGCTGGTCCCATCACCAGGAGGGTAAGTCATCCTGGAGGCCGGAAGGCCTGAGGAACGGAAGTGTTTACTCCCGGAGTCAGTAAGCTGCCCGAAAGACACTGGGCAAAGAACAAAGGGCCGGGCGGCACACTTTTGCTCATCTCCCCCATTCTGCCATAAAGGTGAATACGAGACCAAGTGGGGCTCACAAGGGTGCTCCTGGCATTTGGCGCCTCTTAAAGGAGAGACAATGCATGTACCTAGCAAAAAGCAGCCAACGCTGTGAAGAGTGGAAGAGCAGAGGGAACAGACAGCTGCCTGCTGAGAGCACCCAGTTCCACTCAGGACTAGAAATGCTTGCAGGTGCCAGATGAGAAGACTTAAACAGACAAACACATAAACATAAAGAAGTAGAAAGAATTAAATACCACTTTTGCAAATGTCTTAACTACATTCCTAGCATAGTCTTCTTGTGTTTTGTTTTGATCTGTTCAGGGGAAAGAAGAGGAAGTAGACTTCTTACATTCGTTAGACTCATATTGTTTTGTGCTAAATCAGACACCATCTTACACTGACCTCTGGCATGGAGAAGCAGTTTTAGCCACTAAAAAGTTTTAACCAAATCCCACGGCACATTATAAGACCAGGGTTAGTCTACCTTGGCGGCAGAACCTCTGAGCCCGGCTCCCAGGACCGTGGTGTTCCCAGAGCGCCAGCCCCAGCCAGCACAGGGCGTCGGGGCCACGTGCGGGGCCAGCGCGGGCGGGAATGCCTGCACCCGCGGGAACAGTCAGCCCTGTCCCTCAAGACGTCTCCTCCTCCACTAGGCCTTTATCCCAGGGTGTGCACGAGCACACACGGCGAGACGTGTGTTTAAGGCGCTCACTGCGGCGCTACTTGCAAAGGGCAGAAAACCCAAAACTGATCTGTAGGAAAACAGATAAACAACAACACTAATATGTGTGTCATAAAAATGAAAGCGTCGCTGCAGAACAGCACTTAGTTATGTTTCCATTTTAGAGCAATGACAGATGACATCAACAACAGAACGCTAGTATGTTCTGGGAGGAAAACGTCTGAAGGAATGATGACCAAGCTGCATTAGCAGTTACCTTGGGGCCGCGGGGTATTATAGAATTTTTACCTTCCATGTATTTTCCCATAGTGTTTGACTTTTAAAACACACACTAGTCATTTATAAAGGTAGCAATATAAATTCTATCACAAACACACTCCACAGTCCTATCCATTACAAGAGTACTTAGTACATAATAGGAGTCGTGAACTGACCAAATTTGTAAAATTGTGGTCCCCTCAGGAGAGCTACCGCAACGCAGGGGTGAGTGGAAAACCACACCACGGCGTGCGTCGTGACAATGATAAATGATGTGCCTTGGACCCTTGGGGCCCCTATCAGCGTCAAGTCCACAAATGTTAAACCCAGATGCCAAGAATCTATTGATGATTTTCAGTTTATTCTTTTGATTATCAATGTAATCTCATCACCCAGAGATAATCATGCGCAGAGCCTTCCAGATTTATACCAAAGTAGGATGAGTATCTGAATTTTTTTTTTTGTAACAGCTTTATTGACATACTCTAAAACCCATTAAAGTATAGAATTCAACTGATAAAAAGAAAAAGAAATCTATTGAACTAATAAGAGTCTCAGTGAGTCACAGTGAATACCTAACAGATTAAACAAGGTAACTGGCAGAACTTTAAAAGTGTGATAAATAAGAGGATTGAGGAGATGGACAAAAAGGTACTCTCATACTCAGGTATGTACCATGTGCACCCACACTGGAGGCCACAGGGCAGAAGACAGTAAAATGTCTGACGCAGCAAGTCCTATAACCCAGCAATTCCACTCCCTGGCCACTACCCTGGGAAACACTCAGAGACTTTTACATGTGCACAAGGAGGTTTGTAAGGATGATCATACAGTATTGTCTGTAATAGAGGAAGACTGGAAATAGCAAAACTTTCCATCAACAGCAGACTGGCTAAATAATTCATGGAACGTCCATACCAAGGAATACTATGCAGCAATTAGGAAAACGAGGGCCGTTCGGTACATACTCACATGAATGTCCCTATTGTTAAGTGAAAAAGATAAATCGACAATGATATATACAATAGCATTTTACCACTTACATAGGAAACGAAAAGAAAAGCAAGGCAATACATCTCTTTGAGATGTGGATATAAATGAATAGAGAAGTCTGGCAGGAAACATAGCAAACAGGTAACACTGGTCACCTCTGGAGAGGGGAGGGGGATTAGTTGTGGCAATCTTGTCCATCACATTTTGATTCTGTGTAAAGAGACAGCACCCACGTATCACTTATATAATTAAGCTGAACAACAATAAGAAAAACCACCAGTTGCCATCAAAGGGAGAAAGAGTAGATTAACTGTGCTATAGTCACACGATGGACCAGCAAGCAAACCTAATGAGTTATACGCACCACAGTGACTCTTATCATATTGAGAAAAGTTCCAGAAGATTACATACAACATGCCTTTACTACAAAATTAAAAGCAACTAAAACAAAAATATATACTTTAAAAAACACGTTTAGATAGTTTTTAAAAAAGCTTTATGAAGAAAAGCAAGTGACACATGGCCCCAGGATGCAGGGTGACGACTCCCTTGGTGGGCGGAGGCAGCGGGGAGGGGAGGACCACAGAGGTGGAAGGCAGCTCCTGTCAAGGTCCCAGTTTTTATACTGGGTGGGAGATTCAGAACTGCTCATCACCTTATTAAAAACCATCAAGCTAGCAAATAAAAGAGGAGCATGTTCTATCATGAACCAAAGCTTAAGACTAACCCAGTTCTGTGTCCTCATGATCCAGTGAGGGGAGAGAAGGACATTCCTGCCCCAGCAAGTGTCACAGGGAGCTCCCCCATTACTCATTGTATTGGACTGGAAACAATTTCTAGAGGCTAAAAATTCCAGAAATAGGTCCAGTCATATAAATATAAGAAACTTATACTGACAGACCTGGAGCAAAAGAGCAAAGAAAATATGCACTCTTTATAAAGATATCTCATGGTAAGTGGTCTAAGAGGTAAAATGAAGATGGTATATCAAACGGTAAAACATTCAGACTTGCTAGTAATTAGAGAAATACAAAAAGTAGCAGTAAATAAGTAAAACTGCAAACACCTTGTGCTAATGAACATGTGGGGAAATGGGCATACACCAAGAGGCCAACGTTTTCTGGCATCATCTGAGATTCTATGACAAGGGTTATAAAACTATTCATACTCAATGAGCAGGCAGTGTCACATGTACACCAGATTCACACAGACACGCTCACAGCAGCACATTTAAAATAGCCAAAACATGAACAATGTAAATACGAGACCCGCTAAACATTCTATAGGATAAGAACACACTGGGATGAAATAACACAATTGCCTTTACTCATGACCTTTTTGGGGGTCTTGGACCACTTTGACAAGCTGATGGAAGCTATGCCTTCTCCAGAAAGAACAGACATACACAATTTCAGAGCATTCACGGATCTCTGAAAGCCCTTCCATGGGATTCTTTTGACAGCATTACTCTGAGAAAAACCCATGTACACGGTATTTGTGGACTCTGCTGGTACATGGGATTGTTAATGGAAACAAAATTAAATACGAAAACAGACCAGACGGGCGAATACTCACTGATTGCCACTGCAGAAGCCGCCCAGGTCAAGGTGGGCAGGTGGGCCTGGAGGAAATGGCTAGGCCTGATGCTGGGCAGTAGAGCAGGAGAGGAAGGAGGGCAGAGAGCAGAAACGACTGTAAACACTTGATAAAGAGTAGCTACATGCCAAGTTATATACCATTGCATAAAGCCCCATTTCATAGATGAGGAAAACAGTCTGGAGGAGGTTAAGGAACTTGCTTGAGGTCACAGAGCTGCCAAGTGGCCAAGCCAGGATCAGAACCCAGATCAGTCTGTCCCTGCTTCTAACCACTGTGGGGTGCCATAGGTCCAAACAACTGTGATAGGGGGATGGGGAGTCAAAGAGTGACAGACCAGGATGCCGTAAGTGACACTCCACCACCTGCCCCTGAACATCTTCTCCAATGAACTGTCCATCGTGACAACAGCTCACCAGGATGACAAGGCTCTCTGCCACCTCCATCATCCCTCTGGCCACAGGGAAGTGGGCACCCGCCCCCCTCCACGTATACACCACAATAAATTCCAGTTGGATTATGTGTTTAAACGTGAATATTGAAGCCATACAAGTGCTATAAAAATATATAGATTAACATTTATATAATCGTGGGGTGGAAATCCATAAAGCACAATAAATTAATCTCGGATAAATTTTCCAACTTTTGTACATCTAAAACACAAGTAGACAAGACTAAAAGGAAACCAACAAACTGGGAAAAATATTGCATCAAATATGATAATGGATTATTAACCTTAATATGTAAACAACCAATAGAAAAGTGAACAATTAAGAAGTGGAAGATCACAAAAAGAAAACAATGCAAATGGCCAACAGACAGATGGGAGAGATGTTCAGTTTACAGGCAGTCAAAGCCACACTCACACCCACAGGTAACGTAACCTGTATCCATCAAAGAACCAGAGGTTTTTAATATGGTAATGCCCACTCGGGGGGTAAGGGGGAAAAGGCTGGCAATTCAGCTATATGAACCTAATGTCTTAAGAAGTTTGACATAGGTATTTTACTTCTAGAAATGTATTCATATATCCCAAAGAAAAAATAATGGATTTGACAAAGTTGAGCTACAAGAAAAGTCATCACCTTATTTTTTAAGAGAAAAAACAATTAAAAACCCACTGGTAAATCCCTGTATGTCCATCTAAATGAGAATGTTTAAATTGATACAGTCACACAGTAAAACATTAGATCACCACTGAAAATGACACTATGTGATTACAGGCAAAGATCTTTAATATGTATCATCAAGTGAATTGCAAAACAATTTACAGTATAACCCCGTTTTGTATAAAAATGTATATATCCCCATGCATAGGGGAAAAAACTTTAAAAGCAAATATGCCAAAAATAATCATTGTTAAATAACCGAGGATTTTGTATTTTTACCTTGATTATTTGTAAGCTTTACAACGAACCCTTTTTACACAACCGAGTGTTGTTTAAAAGTAAACAAGGGAAGAGAAAAGAGAAGGTGCAGCAGGGCTGAGGGGGCTGGAGGGTCCTGGGGTGGGCGCCCTAGGGCAGCGTGGTGCCTCCCAATCTGAAGGCCCTACAGTGGTGGAGAGGAAGGTCAAGGGCACATGCCTCACAGCTTTGGACATTTTGCTTATTTTCCCCTTGCCATTGCCAGACTACAGCATATTTTTCTGTTAAACATTTCAATTTAAAACATACCATGCTTCGGCATTTTTTCATTTTGTAATACACCAGAACAACTCAGCACCAGTGCTGCGCAGGCCGTGGGGCCAGCGCTTCCTCCAGACCTAAGTTCACGCGGAGACTTTGGATCCAGTATAAAAGGTCTTCAGTGGCCGAGGTCAAGAAAGACCCAGGGCAGCCGGCGGTGGAGGGAGTGAGGAGCGGCAGGGACAGCTACTACCCAATCCCCACTTTGAAACCTGGTGTCATTTTTGCAGCTGACGCTAACCTGGCCACACAGAGAAGCCTCAACCAGTACTTGCCCTCAGGATATTTCCCTTTTAAAATGAGCTGCAAGATTCAATTTTTGTTATGCTTATGCCTCATTTCTAAATTGGAAAAGAACACCATTTCTGACCTAATTG
Organism: Cabassous unicinctus; assembly: GCA_029593785.1. NCBI lineage: Eukaryota > Metazoa > Chordata > Mammalia > Cingulata > Chlamyphoridae > Cabassous > Cabassous unicinctus. The sequence goes on from JAQZBX010005788.1 coordinate 19,669, forward strand.
CCATCAGTGCACTCTCTGAATTTCAGCTCATCAACAGCCTCTGGGGGTTGCTCAGGGGAAAGGCTGAATTTCAAATTTATGCACAAGGATGAAAACTGGTTGGCAACAATCCCACTTGAGTTGTCATCCACATCTGCGATTACCCCACCTGACCTGGAGAGCCAGGGGTAAAGAGCAGGAAGGCCACATGAGTCCCAGCCACCTCACCAAGCTCAAGCAGGGCAGTGAGCGCGACCTCAGGCTCTCACCCAGGACCAGCCTGCCTGCTCATCTCTGCTCCTATGTCAGCAAGCCCCATGTCATAACCACTCCCAATGCCAAACCACTGTTTCCAGTGGAGAAGTCTTTCAGAGCCCACAGCTTCTGGGTTGAGGGTTGGGGGAATATAGTACATTTACCCACATGCGTTTATAGGGATTCTTCTCAAGCTTGGAAGAGTTTGGTAATCGTTCTTTAGAAAGCAAGGGGAGGCAGTCTGAGTTCTGAAAGGAGGGCAAGGTAGATGGAGGGGCAGTGGGGACAAAGCAAAAAGGGGAGCCTAGCGGGGAAAGGGGTGGCAAGCAGGGAAAGCCCCCTGGGCCTTGGGCACGCAGCGGCGCCCACTCACCAGAGGGCTTCCTCTGCCGGCCCCACCTCGCCTCCCAGAAGCCTGTGGGGCTTCACTAGGGCACGGCGAGGCCAGCAGACACTCAAAAGCTAGGATGCAGCCAGGGCCAAGGGCTGCCCTCTGGGGAGAACTGCCCCTGCCATGCTCCCCACCCTTTGCTTTGGACACGGACCTCCCCTGTCCCCTTCCAGGGCTTAAATAGCCTTCACAGGCAAGCACCCCTATTCAACATAAGCTTCTCTGCACCTTTTCCAGCACAGAAGCTGGTTGGGGTTTCTAGTCTAAGCCCAAAATTGGTCTCCTGTGAGGCCAAACCTTAAGGTCCAGAAGAATAAACATAGAACATTGGTACAAAGAATTAGCTCCCAGGATGAAGCGCTGCTGCCACTTCCCCACCCAGGACACAATTTACAGAGCCTGCACTCAAGTTCCTGATGAGTCAAGAGCTCTCTTTACTGCTCTGCGTAGCCCCCTCCTTGTCTGGTGCAGCACACACTTCCACTCACCAAAGGAAAAGAGGCCAAAGCCAAACACTTTAATAGTAGAATTATGTGTTTAGACCCAAATCCCAGATACAGCCTTCCCTCTCAAAGATTGCAAACATGACAACAGTTACACATGTTCATTCTGTTCTTATTTAGACCATTTCCCTAAGTAAACAAGTAGAAATAGGCCCCCCATTTAATAACATTTTAAAATCTTAACCAGGGAAAGCTTCAGAATATTCAGGTCAACCCCTCCAGCTGTATCAGTGCCATTGGAATAATAAATTTACATGGTGGTGAGAAAAAGATATACATATATATTCAGGTCACAAAGTACTCCCCCACCGTGACCCTCCTTGGCAGGGTGTTATCAACTCAACAGCTAGCAGAGCCCTCCCCACCCACCAGCCTGCAGACCATCCACGCCCTTGCAAAAACCAGTTTGCTTGACATTACCACACTTACTAGTCGGAATTACTTGTAGTTAGCAAAGTGAATCTAGGCCTAAATCTAAAATACGGAAGACATATCCAGCTACTTCCATTATGAAGGTAATGTGATTTACAGAAAAAACGAAGGTCAAGAAATATAACATAGCAATACAATTCTAATAAGCTCAGAAGTCAAAACCTTTATTTGTGCTGTGAAGGAGAAAAATATGATTAGTACTTCATGTACATGATGCAATAGGTCCAGTTCTTATGAAACAGAGCAACATACAAGAACTTTTAACCACCTTTTACCGTTTCAATCTCACAACAGCTTACCCACACATATCCACTCCCCCCACATCCATGACTAAGGCACTCTAAGTGTCAGTGACGGAAACTGCTGCATGCCAAGTCACCAGTTAAGAACTATCAACCCAACATATTTTTAGACATTAAAATAAAAACCACAGAAACTCAGAAGACAAAAAAATCCCAAGGGCAAAAAAGTACTGGGGATTTTAGACTTTTAAAGTACAAAATTAAGGGGAAGTGAGACATGACCAAAAACCACGGGAATTTTTAGGAGACATTGGCTGATAGTTTCCCCTGTAGCTCTGGGCCATTTCAAAAGCACCAGAAGCATTTTTCAAAGCAGAGATATAATGGATTATCCCACGCTAGCCTTAACATGGGTACATGGATTCTGTTTGCTACCAATTACAGGTAATTTTACAATTTGGTTTTCTTGTTACAATAGCTATGGTTTTGAAAAGATAATAGTAAGCAGAACTTTTGCTATTATTAATACTGATCCACACAGAAAAGGCATTTATCACAAGGCATAACTTATACATACAAAATTCCCCTCAGAAATCATTGCATTTCACTTAGTTCAGAATTTTCAATCACAGAATATCTGTGGCAATAATAGTTACAAACCCAGAAGACATTTTGGGTGCACACCAAAATCCTAAGCTTAAATACCACACCCCACAATTTGGGCATTTTAAAGTCTTTTCTAAGACTTATTGCTCCTTAATGTCACAGCTTCAGATAAACCACTTAAGAAGCTTGTAAAGCAGTTAAGAATGGTAAGCTGCTGATTTAGGTTTCTGACACCCATCTTTCAAGAGTGACTGATATCCAGATTTTCAATTATAACTTTTCAGTCTTCCCCACTAGCAGCAAAGCAAAACGATTTTACTTTCTTTTTTTTTACTACCACTTAGCAGTAAAGTTCTAAGCACTTTAGCAACTAGTTTCCAAGCAAACTTTTGTTGCTTTCAAAACAACAATTTAACTAGTATTAACATCTACTAGAATTAACTAGTATTTTCAATGCCCATGAGCTATATTAAATTCCCCCAGAGCTCTACTTCATTTTTTCCCTCCAGGGAATTCCCTTCACCCCACATTCCCCCTACTATCCCCAACCTCAGTGCTACAAACCTAACCAAACGTCTCCCCTTTCCCACCCCCACCTTTCCCAGACTAGTATCAAGCTGAGCCTTCTCTCCACACCCCCCACCCTCAAGGTCCTCATGAGTGCCCAGGAATTCTTTCAAATCTAACCAAGTAAGATTCAAGTTAAAAACATACAGAGCAGGATGACTCATACATCACCATCTGTACACCCACCTTCCCTTCTGTGGATCTGCAATGCAGATTTGAATGCCCAAACTAGACCTGCCACCTGGCACACAATTCAGGCACAACCAATCTGTACCCTCTCAAACTTTAGCACAACACAACGATCCCCTTAATTTACCACTGGTTTCATCTAAACACCCTCTCAGCTTAACCATTTAAGCCTTGAACAGCTTTCCCCAACACACAGATTAAGTGACATTAAAAAAAACTCCTTGGACCAATGCACAGGCAGGTAGGCAGGCAGGAAGTAGGTGAGAGGGTCACTGGGGCTCCATCCGCAAGCTCCATCTAAAAGGCATCATTCTGCGTTGCAGCAATGTTAAAACAGTCTACAGCTTAGAATCTTCTCGAACCTTCGTAGCAGAGACCTATCAAGTCTATGAAGGGTGGCTCATTTAGAAGATGTGGCATCTGAGAACCTCCACCCCCCAGAAAAGGAGGGGTGCCTGAAGGTTGGTGCTCCCGGATGAGACATTCAACTCAAACCAACACATTTGCTGAAGGCCAGGGGCAGGATGCATCTGCTCTGTTTTTTTTTTTTTAATTGCCCCCTCATAAGCTCATCTGAAAACCTTAAAATGGCTGCCTCCTGAATACAGGGCTTTCTGAGCACGGCCTGGAAACAATGACACTGGAGAGCTTCCTCCTCCTAAGCCTCTGGAAATTCAATCTGCAGGCATCAATTTAGGCGGGCTCTCTCCTTCAGGCTCTCCCCTCCTGCACTGCTACGACTCACACGGGTCACTGGCCTGGGGCTCCATTTCTCCTGGTGCCATCTGATCGCCGTGACGAAGGCTACACAGCAACAAACCGCGGTCCATGAGGCATTTTTATCATTTTCGTAACTTCCAACTCCTACCACGGCTGCCGTCAACCCCGACCCTCTCCACAAACCAGCCACGTGGGCCTGGAGGGAGGCCTCGCCAACCCGCCCGCCGCCCCCCGCGCGGGCGCCTCATTACCAGCAATACCGACTCCAGGGGGGCTGCGGCTACTCTCCCGGGCTTACCCGACGGCCAGAGGCAGGTTTTTTAAGTAAATGGAGACCCTCAAGACAGCTAAAGGGGGGAGGAGGAGGGGCAGGGTGAGCTCACAGAAGGACAGCTTCAGACCTAGAGGAAAAAGTCCCAAGGAGAGCACTGCCACCTGGAAAATAAAGCTTTGGTCAATTTTGTCCGCGGACACACACACACACACGCCCTGCCTCGACGGGCCCCGCCTGTCCCACGCGTCAGGCGCTACACGGGTCACCGCTTGGGGCGGCCCCTCACCTCCGACCAGGGGCCTCACCTCACTCAGACCTGGGTGCCAGCAGGCCGAGCCCACGTTACATACCACCCTGGGCCGGAGCGTCAGCCCCGCGAAGCTAAGCAGTTTCCTCGAGCCCAGGCCTCATCCCCAGGCGGGGGCACAGCCCTCAGTCTGGAAGAAAAAGGGGCCGCTGGGACCGCCCAGGCCTGACCTCCCGGCCCCTCTGCAGCCCTGCGCCCCCCTGCCCGCTCGTCACGGGGCAGCCCCTGCCCACTTCCGCCTGTCCCCTCCAAGGCATGGGGGCTCCTTGCCTTCCCCCCACTAGACCCGGGCACCCCCAAAGCGCAGGGGCGCCCTTCCAGCGGCCGGCGGGGCCTGCCTGGCCTGGGGCCTTGCCGTCCCCCGTGGAGGCGCCCCATCTCCCAGCCGCCGCCCTGAGCGGGCCACCTCCTCCCCGCCCTGCCCAGCGCGCAGCCCTCCCCGGCGCCAGCTCCTGCCGGACGGGCCACAACTTTGGCTTTTATAGGCCCTGCCGCATCACTTGGGGCATGGCTCAACGGGACGATTCCTCCACTGCCACCGGAAAAAGAGTCCTAACCCCTGCCCCACCCCTGCCCGGGGAGACGACCCGGGCGGGCCACGGTCCCCCACGGTGACCACCTCCTCGGATTCCCCGGGTTATCTCCGCTCCCCCGTTGGCAGTGCCTCTTGGGATCGACGACAAATCTCGAGATCACAGTTGGGGGGCGCATTCCAGGTGGCGGCGGTGGGGGGGGAGCGGGGAGGAGAACACCGTTTCCTGAGAGAGGGGGCGGGCCGGGGCAGGCGGGCTGGGGGCCGCTCGCCCGAGTGGGCAAAGGCAGCTGCCGGGGTCGCCTCAGGTCACCGCGCCCCGCGGGGGCCCGAAAGAAGGGCCGGCGGAGGTCTGGAAAATTCCAGGCGGCGGCGGAGGGATCTCTGCGGAGGGCGCATCACGCCCGGGAGGCAGCGGGGGGTGGCGGGCGCGTGACTCCCGGGGCGGTGGCTCTCGACCTCGTGAGCGGCGGGTGACGCCAGCGGCCCGGCGCGTGGGGGCGGGGCGGGCCCGGGGGCCCAGAGAGGCGGCGCCGGGCGGGAAAACGCGAGGGTCCTGCACGACGGCACGCGGGCAGCCTTGCTAGCGTCGTGTACACCCCTGTGCTTTGCGTTTCTGGGGCTGAGAAGCCCTGATGTGATTTTATTATTGTTATTTGAGAAATGACTGGAAGCAAGTTGGTTAAACCGTGAACTCCGCCGACCCGCGTGGTGGCTTGAGGGGCGTTGTCATGGTTTTGTCTGTTACTAGGGACCTGGAAGTTTGAAGTGTTTCATTAGGAAAAAATATTCCTCCTGGGATATACTTAATGTAATGGGTTCAGGATATATTCAAAGGAGAAAAGGCAGTTGCAAAATAACGTAAAGCAAATGTTTGTGCAGAAAACAATCCGTGTAACTTCATGGCAACGAGACCAAAAGGATAAGCCGCAGTGATCATGGCGATTAGTTGTGGTCTTTTGATTTTTCAATCCACTTTACTTTTGGAGAGGAGGGGAAAGGTGCCTCTTTAAATATTGAATTTGTCCGGGGTCAGTTTACGGCCTGGGATGGACCTCAGGGGGCCAGTTTAATGACTGCTGGGGGCACTGCCCGCTGGCAGCCCCCAGCCTGCATGTTCAAAAGCAGAGGCAAACTGGGCCCACTCTTGTCCCCTTCCCCAGGGCCAGGCAGGGCTGGAGAGCTTGGTGGAAAAGTGGGGACTTGGAAGAGTGAGGTGGGTTGTGGCATGGGTCCCGCTCTGGCCTCCGGAGGCAGAGGGTAGAAGGACCACCGTAGGGCAGCCAGACTTGGGATCCGCATCTGGGACGGACTCCCTGCCAGGAAGTCGCCTCCTGAGGGTAACCACCCACACCCCAAACAAAAACGCCCTGAGACAACAGGCTCCCTTGGCAACTGGGAGGAAACTGGTGAGGGTATTTTTCCTCTGCCTCTAAGATAGCATCTGCAGGCAGGGCTGGGCCCAGCTGTCACGTCCCTCCCTGCGGTTCTGGGAAAACTGATGACTCCTCATCTAACCCTCAACAAAGAACAGCAGAGAAGGCTGAGTACGTGGCAAGCCCAGGCCTGTTCAGAGGTGGCTGCTTTCCCGTCTCTTCTGCCAGGGAAAGGTCACGTGGCTCATCCTTCTCCAGGAGTCTTGCCCCAGGCAACATCTCCAAGGGAATGTTGTGGTGGGGAATTGTAACCTGAAAGAACAGTGTGGAAAGAGGGATTTGCCTCGCAGAATGTTCTAGAAAGTTGGGGGAGGTGTTTGTGAAATCAGGTGACTCCCTGCTGCTTCAGGGTACCAGGCTGTGGAGTCAGCCCTTTTATATATTTTTAAGAGGAGGCTGAGAGGTGAGCAGTCACTACCTCCGGGCTGCTTTCTGGGGCCACCTTGTCTTATCTTGTTCTTCTCTACCTTTTGTCTAAAAATCTCCCTCAGTCACGCCTATCATTCCCAAGTCCCAGAAACACACAATCTTACATGTTATTTTTCAAGAGTGGGAGTAAGAGGAATTAGCAACACACAAAGCACAGGGTTCTCCGGCCCAGAAGGAAACAAGGCCCTCCTTTTGTGCCCCCGTGTCTGGGGCTGCCCCAGCCACCCACTTGCTTTCCAAGGGCAAAATGGCAGCTGCAGAGGGGCCTTGTTTAGAACCTCCGCTGGCCTCCCTAGTTTTCCTCCGGAAAGGAGTGCATTTTGAGGAGAGAGGCGGTGAGTGTAGAAACCACACAGGAGTGTCTTTGTCCTGTTTTAGGGGACTGACGCTGTGCTCACCAACGTCAGGCTAAAAATACCTACATCCTGACAGAGGACCAGGGCAGGGCAGCCAATGCGTCAGCAAATTTCTCCGGATCAAAACAAGCTGTTCCAGAAAACAGCAGTAAACAGAGCCCTTGGATCCCTGGGTGGGGCTGAGTTGTGAGGGGCCCGCCCTGCCCGGGCTGGTGGCTGCAGCCTGCTCCTTTTCGGGGCAGCCCGTGCTGGGGCTGGGGGTTAGACGGGAAAGGAGGACAGGAAGGGGCCATTTGGGCAACATCCGGATTCTAGGGTCAGGGCCAGTCTCTGAGCCCTTTCTCACGGCATGGCCAGTCAAGATCACTGCTTCCTGGTGACCTGCCTCCCTAGCTTGCTGTGAAGCCAGCTCAGCTCTGTTGGTTCCAAGCACAGACACACACCAGCCCGAGAAAGAAACCCAGAAGCCCCTGGAAAAAGAGGAGAGGGGTGAGAAAGGGTAGTGCTTCAGACCTGCACCTGGGGCAGGACAATGACAGGATTGCTGCAGCTGCTGTCACTAGAGAATGTGCTAGAACGCTGGCCCTCCTCCTTCACCCACCCACAAGTCCAGTTCCAGAGCTGTGGTCTCTTGGGTCACCTTGGGCTCCCCACTCAGCAGGCATGTCCTCTGAGCCCGCGGGCCGCTTGGCTCAGTCACTGCCACCTCACAGCCCCCTATGCAGGAAGAACCACCTGCACTGGCACCCCAGCCCCAGCGGGCCTCTTCCTGCGGTGCTCCCCTTGATGGGACCCTGGGGCAAGTCCTTAACTTCTCCCAGCCTTGCTGTCCTCCTCCTTGAGGCCCCTCCTTGCCCTCACCTTCCATAGTTCTGCCTGGAACTCTCCTCACCCCGGCCGCCCTGCCCACTCCTGCCTCAGCTGCTCCAGGCCTCCACCTGGAGGTCACCTTCTCCGTGAGGCCTCCTGGACCTAAAGCCCACATCCCCTTCCCTGCGTCCCCACCTTTATGTGCGTGGCTTGTGGGTGTGTGTGTGCGCTCATTGTCTGCTTCCCCCACTGGAATACTTTTTAAAACATGTTTATTATGAAGAACACACACCCTAAAACTTCCCATTTCAACCACTTTCAAATCTATACTTCAGTGGTCCTAATTTACCTTCGGCCCCACTGGAACCCGAGCTCCCGGGGGCCAGGCATGGGATCCCCGGTGCCCGGCAGAGCCCCTGGCACGTAGTTGATGCCTGGTAAAATGTGTTGACTGAATGGTTTCTGTTTTGTAAAGGTCACTTTTGAAAAGGTGAGGCTCTCGGTAAATGTTTGTGGAACGACTGAAGGAAGGGAACGGTTCTCTGCCGCCGCAGCCCCCCGCCAGGACCACAGCGGGAGGGAGCCCTGGGCACCAGGTCAGGACACGGGGAGGAGGGGCGGGGCTGCTCCCTGGGACCCGGACCCAGCGGCTCGCACGGATTCAAGGTGCCAGCAGCCTGGGGTGGGCAGAGTGAAAGAGGAAAAGCCCCTCTAGGCCAAATGTTCACGAAGACATTCAAGTGAGAGGGCTTTAGAGGGTGGAGATGCCTCCAGACCACAGATTACAAACCCTCCCTCCACTCTCTCCACCCCTCCCTGCCCCCCTCCCCCAAAAAAAAGCAAAGAAGTAGAAGGACCTGTGGACCTGTCTGTTTGCGTTTTGTGCTTTCATTTCCTTGGCCCACTTGGGCCCAAAAGCAGGAAGGAGCCCGAGGGAGGAGGGGGCAGAGGATTCTAAGTTGGGAGAGGGTCCCTCACATTGGACCCTCGTCTCCCTTGGGGGGCATAGGGTCTGTGGGGTCCCAGTCGCTAACGCCCTTTCCTCCGCACTGCCAAGGGCAGATCCAACTGGGGCCTCACCGTCCCGGGGCCAGCAGGTCTCCTGGAAACAACTTTGCTGGGACCAGTCCCCTGCACCCACTTCTCCCAGGGCTCCCTGCCACCCCTCCAGCCCCAACTCCTGAGCACATGGCCCTGCCCCTTATCCCAGTCTTAGGCACCCTGGCCTTGCTGAACACCCCCTCTTGCCCAGTCTTGCCTGAGCTAACACCCTTCCTGCCCTTCTGCAAACTCCTCCACTGGCTCAAGGTCACCTCCTTGACTCCTGAAGTCCTCTGCTCAGGTCACAGTACTCTCCAGACCCATGCGCTCCCTTCCCCCCACGACCTGTGAGGGGCTGTGCCCTTTCTCCCCTGCGCCCAGCAGAGGGAAGGTCTGTGGACTGGGTGACCTGCTCCCACAAGCCCTGCCTGCGTCCCACCGCAGTGCCCTTCCAGTCACCCTCAGACCTCCAGGGTCCTCCTGATGTCAACTGAGCACTTTGGCCTGAGTCCACCTTTCCGGTCTCCTCCCCAGGGGTCACCCACCAGGAAGCCTGGCACCACCTCCTTTGGGCAGGGAGCCCACATCCGACCATCCCCAACCCCTATTTTACACAAGCCCCTCAAGAAATCCTCTCCAGGGTCCTCCAGCACCCCCCCTGGAGCCCCCCACCTCCATGTGGGTCCCTGCAGATGGGAATGGCCTCAGGCCACAGGGACCCTCCAGAGCACCAGGGCTGTAGATGCTTGTTGGCTTGACTTCCCTCAGGGCGGTGGCAGGACAGACTGTCTTTGAACCTCTGCGAAAGTCCATTTTCCATCCTCCGCCCCCCCTTGGCCCGGCCGAGGGGCATCCGTGGGGTGCCAGGCCTTCTGCAGGGCAGAGCGAGTTTTCCCAGGGATTTTATTAGCCCTTGGAGGCTGTTGACCTTGAAGTTGCATTGGAGGTCAGTGCTCTTGCTGGCCCAGAGTGTCCGTGGTCTCTGCCACCCCCACCACCAAATGCCAAGGCCAAATGGGCAGAGGGCGCAGAAGTCCTTGGGAAGAGCTGAGACCATTATTATTCTCCCTGTTGCAAATTATACTTGAGTCAAATAGTTTAAAATGGCTGAAGAGCTCAGCATGTGTGTGTGTGGGGGGGTGGGGGGTGGGGGGTGGGGATGGTGCTGAGAGAGGGACAAGGACAGCCGGGATGGGGGAAGAGCAGCTTGGGCAGGGCCGGGGACAGTCAGCCCCTGTGGGCTCGGGTGGAGCCGGAAGGGAGGGAGATGATGCAACCCCACCTCCTGGATTTCCCCAAAGGGCCCTAGTACAAAACATTTTGACTCGGTTGTCATTTCCCATAAAAAATTTATACCAAAATAAAATTTAAAAAAAAGAAAAAACAAAGAAGGAAAGAAAAAAAAGGAAAAAAGAAAGAAGAAAAAAAAAAATATATATATATATATACACACACCAATGCAGAGTCTGTTTTTGGGACATGGATCCTAAGGCTTTGGAAAATGTGGGTCCCGTCACCAAGCTTGGGAACCCCATATCTAGTGCTTTGAAAGGTCTGGACACCCCCATCTTGGACCCAGCCACAGGAGAAAGGTCGGGCAGGCTTGGCCTTTCCTGGTCCGGGCAGGCAGAAACGAGGGCAACTGCCTGGCGGGGGTGCGGGGGCAGGCAGCATCAGGCCCACGGCCCCCAGATCCCGCCCTGGGGCACCACCGCCATCCCAGTGCCTGGGTTCTGGCAGGGGCGGTGCCAGAGCTGGAGAGGAAAGGGCGGGCTCAGCTGCCCCCTGCCGGCTGCAGCCGGACCAGCAGCCCGCAGGCCTTGACCGTGCTGTGCTGTCCATCGCCCCACGGAGGCCCATCAACCAGGCGGAGCCAAGATCGGGCCAAACATGAGGTACCAGACCTGCTGCTTAAAACTGAAGCCCCGAGTCCCAGGCCCGGCCCTGCCACCCCTGTTCTGGGTGACATTGGGTAAGCTGCGGCTTTTCCGAAATGCGGAACTGACTCATACAGGGAGAAAGCGCCCAGGCTGCTCTAAGGTGTCTTCCGGAGCCTGGAAGGGCATGCAGGGCCAGTGAGGGTCTGTCCCGAGGTCTCTGTTTCCCGTGGCCCAGGCTCAAAGTCACAGGCAGGTTTTGCTCCAGCTGTCCCCGCCCTGCCCCATGCCCTCTCACCTTGCTCTGTTTACTTCCCTCCTACTGAGCCTGTCCAAAACAGGTGTGTGCAAACTGGCTCATTTTCCAGGTCATTTGTGCCCATCTCCAGTGTCTCTCGAAAAAATGGCTGGACTCTGAGCTGACATCCTCTTGTGCGACATATTCACTAATTCTGCAGCCCCTTGAACTGCTCCCAGATGGAAGTCAGAGGCCCCTGGTCCATGCCCATACCCTCTTCCTGATTTTATCTGATGGGGTCCCTTGAGCCTTTTGTCTTTTCAGACCGAGTGTGAAAGCGTCCTCGGTTGTCTTGCTGTAGCTTTTCCGAACTGTTTCTCCCATGGGTCTGGCCTGTGGTTGGGGGTGGGGGGCAGCCTTTGCCCCACTGACCCTGCATCTTGGAGTGTCCCAGAGGCTGAGGGGTGGAGAATGACCCGGAAACGCCCCAGCCCCAGAAGGAACAATGGAATTGCCTGTGCTGACGCTTCCAGCCACATCCACATCTGTCACCCAGTGTCACCCACAACCTCATGAACCAAGGGTTCACTTTACAGATGAAGAAAGTGGGGCTCAGGGAGCTGACCTCTGACCCCAAGGTGGCAGGGACGCGTGACTTCCCCACCACCTCCCCGGCCTCGGCAAGTCCAGGTGCCTGCCCCTCTTTTGCAGCCTTGGGGTGGGAAGAAATACAGGCTCACAGGAATCCTCTCCCCACTACTACCCTGCAAAAGTAGGTCTTCTTAGCACCCCCACTTTGGAGATGAGGAACTGGAGGCCCAGGGAGCAGTGGGAGGAGGGTAAACTTGGCCCTCCCAGAGATTATCCAGTGGGGACAGCAGGGCCTGAGGGAGGGCCAAGGAGTGTGAGCCGGGGAGGAGGCAGAGAGGGGCTGAAGAATGCCCAGACTTTCCACAGGCAAACAAGGGCAGGCCAGAGAGGAACCTGCTTGAGCAAAGGCCCTGAGGCAGGATGGAACAGGCAGAGCCAGTATGTCTAGTGGGCAGGGCCGTACTTGTGGGGCCTGAAGCTTTTATAATTTGAGAGCCCTCTTTATTTAATAATAATAATTTTTAAAATGCTTTTGCCAATTGTACAAAACCCCATGACCATGGGAACACAGGGCCAGGCCCTCCTGGGGCCTTGGAAGGAGCTTGGGGAGCAGGGGCGGGGGCGGGCCCTGAAGCTTGACCTTCATTATCTTCCTGGGCAGGCCAGTGTCTGTGTGGGGAGGGGCTGCCTGGGATGGTGAGGCGGGAAGAGGCCGGGAAGGTCCTGCCAGGGCTGGTTTTGGAGGCCCCAGGAGCCCAGCGTGCGGGGGCAGGGCCCTGGCGTTCCTGCTCTGACATCGCCAGCTGCTGGGCCTGGAGTTAGGCTGCTGCTGCCTCACAGGGATGCACAAACAGGGCCTGGCCTGAGGGGGCCACAGGGGAGGCAGGGGCAAAACACCCCATCGTGCTGGCAGCAGGGACTGTGTGTGGAGGGTGGGCGCAGAGGACGTCCCAGACCAGGAAGCCGGCTCAAGGGGCCCTGCCAGCTGCCCCATGGGATCTGGGTCCCAGCCAGGCTCCCTCCCCCAGACACCTCTCTGGCCACCTCCAGAGGGTCTGGAATTGGGATTGTGGGCTCCAGCGCCCTCAGAGGCCCGAGAGCCCTCCCAAGGGCCTGGCCTTACCCGCCCCCCCGCCGCCAGGCTCCCTCACAGGCCAGCACTGCCTGGGGCCGTTTCCAGGGGTCCCGTCCCCCTGCCCCGCTGCACCTGAGCACACAGCAGGCACGCGGCTGAGCACCAGGCCCCGGAGGGCTGGGGCAGGGGGCCAGCGAGTTTGTCCGGGTGAGTGCAGTGAGCACAGAAGCCCTCTTGTGGAGGAGCTGGTGCTGACATGCGGCTGGGGAGGGCCTTCCCACTCATGCCCCTGGAACAACTGGAGAGCCCGGGGTGGAGACTGGGCAGCAGTCCCAGGGCGAGGCCAGGCCAGGGTGAGCTGCGGAAAGGGAAAGGGCCTCCAGCAGAGGCTCGGGGGTGTGGGGGACACCCGAATCAGCCTGTCCCCTCAGCCCCCCAGCCTTTGTATGGGGTGCTCAGCCTGGGGGGTCGGGGGATGACAGTGCAGTCTGGGCAGGGAGGCGAGGGGCAGCCTAGGGGAATAACAGTCCCCCAAGGACGTCCCCTCCCTAACCCCAGAGCCCGGGACTATGCGAGGTTCCATGGCAAAGGGGAACTAAGGTTGCTAACTGAAAGATTAGCCTGGATTATCTGGCTGGACCCAGTGGAACAAGGATCCTTAAAAGTAGAAGAGGGCAGAAGAGAGTCAGAGAGACACCATGCCATGCACAGCCCGGGGACACCAAGTGGGTCGCCACTTGCCTGTGCTGGCTTTGAAGATGGAGGAAGGGGCCAGCAGCCAAGGCAGGCAGGCGGCCTCTGAGGTGGGAAAGGCAGGGAAGCGGGGCCTTCCCCAGACCCTCCAGAAAGGAAGGCGGCCTGACGGCAGCCCAGTGAGACCTGGCAGACTTCTCCCCACAGAAACGTAACATGACATGTTCGTGCTGTTTAACGCCGTGAAGTCTGTGGTGATGTGTTACAGCAGCTACGGGGAACCAGTCCGGGAGGTGCGGCGGGACTGGGGCAGGAGGAAGGGGCTGCTGGTGCTCCCTCACTGCCAGGGGACAGGTGTCTGTGCCATCGGCAGCTTCCCCTGGCCTCTCAGGTGGCCCTGTTCTCCCAGCCTTCCAGACAGTATTTAGAGCTTACTGAGCGCCTACTGTATGCCAGACTCTAAACCACCCCAACAACCCTAGGAGGTGGGTACTATGATTGTTCCCATCTTACAGGCCAAGAGACTGAGGCACAAGGTCAAGTCAGCAGGTGCCCACAATCACTGCACGGTGTTGCCCCTCCCCAGGCAGTGGGATGACACGGGGACAAGGCACAGCTCATCGTCACAGACGCCCAAGGAGACAGGCCCTCGTCCCAGGAGGACCCTGTAACGGGCATGTGTGGCCGGCTCTGGACGCTTTCGCAGTTTGGATCTCAGCCTCTGAACGGTGCTCACCCTACAGGGCCAAGGCCCTGCAACTAAGTTCTCACTGCTGCTTGCAGCTTCCTGCGGGGCCCACAGCGCACTGGGGAAGTTGGGTCTGATGCTGTCCCAACCCCAAACAGGGTGTAGACAGGATCTGCAGGAAACCAACTGCCCCCTGGCCAGGCCCAGGGCACAAGGAGCCCGCAGGGAGGGGTGGGCATTGCCCCAAATTTCCTGGGCCTCCTGCCTCGCCCCATGGGGTATGGGCATTGGCCCAGGTGCTGCTGAGGGACCTCAACTCTGCCCTTGGGCCCCAAGGTGTGAGGAGCCACTAAGCTGCACCCTGACACTGGCTGTACCTCACCAAGAGACCGGGATGGGTTGTGGGTGTGGCCACACGCCAGCTCCTGCCTTCCTGCAGAGCAACCCCTTGGTCCCCCACTAGGCACCCCCAAACCCCTCTTGGATCCTCTCACCGAGAGCTCCCGACAAAATGCCCACATTAGAAAACTTCCCTCTGGGTTCCCCACGGGTCTCCGGCTGGGAGAGCCTTGGGGGCTGCCCTCCGCGGTGCACATTTAAGACATCGAGGCTGTCATCACACCCCCTCATCACCTCATGTCACAAACCACCTCCAAGTTTGCTAGAAACAGATTTTATCATTAATGAATCATATGATACAAAAGAATGAGAATATTCAATGGGCACTTAATAAAATACTGCATCATCCCAAAGGGCAGGCAGAAAATTAAGGCACAATAGATGTCTAGAAAACATGAGAAAGAGGGTGAAGAGGAAAAACATGGTATTTGTGCACACGCACACGCGCACACACACACACCAGGCACCCTGACTTTCTCATATGAGACTGACCCAGCATCAAAATAGACAGTGGGACTGAGATAACCGGGGGCCACAGCGGCAGACTGTGCTGGGCAGGAGCAGGGACGAGGCTGGGCAGCTTAGTGAGGCCATGACGCCAAGAGGGCAGACAAGATGTGGCAAGTAACACCCCACAGCCAGAACATTCCAGAAGGCTGGGGACACTGCCCAGACCTCTTCTTTCCCACATATGTGTTATGATGACATTTGCTGCTGCTGGAAGGCGGGCCCGCCTCAAAACACCTGGATGTTTAACATCCCCAGGGCAAGCAGGACACGGATGACGCTCTGATGTTTCGGGGCGTGCTGGTTCCATTTCCTCCTCCACTGTTCTCCACTGGAGAGGGAAGACAAAGCACAGCCCTGTGCTGACGGGGCCCTGCTTCTTTCCTGAGGGAAGGCTCAGGAAGCACCTGTGAGAGCCGCTGTGCCCGCCACAGAGGAGCCCACAGTGGGACAGCACCACTCCTTCTCATCTTGCACATGTGTTGCCAGGAGAGCCAAGCTGAGGAAGAGAAAAGCCAAGCACTCATCTCAAAATCTCCTTTCTGACGTTCTTGTGTCGCTGGGGCATCCCTTGCCCGGGCTGCCCCAGGGTCAGGCCAGAAGGAGAGGCAGGGTGGAAACCCACAGCGCCATCTCTGAGGAGAAGCCAGAGGCTTTGAGGCTAACAAGGCCGGCTTCCTTGAGTTGCCCCAGAGCTCACAGGCTTCAGGGAATCAAACCAGATGAAACAAAGCTAAACAAAACCAAACCTGTCTTTTTCCAGAACAGCGCTGGGGAGAAATGGGGGGCTTGGGTTTGCTGAGGTTGCCGCTTGCCCGAGGTGGTTTTCTGGCAGCTTTTCACTGAGCATGGAGTGTGGGTCTGGCAGGCTGGTCTGTCTGTGGGAAAGCCCCCCTCTCGGTGCAGTGACGTCACCAAAGGCTAACAAAAAGGCGCCTTGTTTCTGGTTAGAGTCTTGTGCCTGTGAGGGGTCCTTCAGTCTGTGGGGACTGCGCCAGCCCAGAATGGGACGCATGGACCCCGGTGTGCCTGGGGCCACGGTGGCGAGGCCCAATCCAGTCAGGGAGGGAGGACAGTGTGGAGTCACCTTCTTTACTTCTGCTGTGGTTCAACTGAGGAGGCCCCTCCCTGCCATGGGGGGAGGGACAGCCCCGCCCTGCAGCGTGGGATGGAATGTCAGCAGAGGGAATGTGGGAATGTGGTCACCGAAGTCCAAGGGGCAAGACAGAAGGTACAAACCAGACCTACAGGCCCCGAGTCCCATTCCTTGGCCCCCTGCAGCTTAGATGAGAGCAGGCACTTTGGAGCAGGGGACACTGTCTGCCTTGAGAGGGGCACAAAGGCGTGTCTCGGTGGGAGGGCAGCTGAGGCCTGATCAGATGGTCCTGAGATGGCAGCTGGGCCCAGAATCCAGGGGAAGGGAAGGGAGGCTGCAAGAGGGTCTCTGAGGGGTGGCCCACCGGCCAGCTCTGCACAGCCCGGGCTTTGCCCCAGGCCCAGAAGTCCCTTCTCCAAGGTCTGACACACCTGCAGACCCAGAGCAACTGAGGCGGCTCCTCCTCCACCTGGGCCCTCGGGGAGGACAGCACAGGGCCAGGTCCGGGGGCCCCACACACACGCCCCCCCTGCCTGATGCTGCTGCCCTCAGCCCTGCTCCAGGCTGTCTGTGGGCTGCACGACGCTGTAGCTCCCCTGGCCCATGGAGAGCTGCCGGCTGAAGAAGGACGTGGAACGCTTTGGTTTCACCCGCTTGATCTCCTTGCCTGTGAGGAAAACAAGAGGAACAAGCTGAGAAGCGGCTTTCCTCGAGGTGAGGTGGCCTGGGGCCCTGGGAAGCCTGGCTTCTGGTATCAGCAGGACGGCTTGCGCTCAGTCTGAGCTCAGCCCCTCCCACTCCCTGTTCACGCCCGCCACCCTTCTGAGCCTCCGTCCCCCAAGCCTTCACACTCCACCACCAGCCTCACAAATCAGGGGCCGTGGGTTACATTCGATGCTGGGCAGGCTGTGGTGTCTGAGGAGCTTTTGCTAAAACCTGTTCAAGAATAGACCAAGGAAACAAAATACCTGCAACACATATGTCTGAGTAAAGGCAGAGCCTTGCTCAGGTGAGAAGAATTCTTACAAGTGAAAAATATCAAGCCAGAACGTCAAGATGAACATCAAGAGTGACGCCATATTGATGGTATTTACCTCAGATATGAGGTGATGAAAATGGCACTTGACCTCTGTGGTCTCCTCCCAAAAACTCATAAGCCTGTTCTTACCATGGGAAAAACACCAGACAAATCCCAAAAAAGGGATCGGGCAGGTTCGGGGAAAATACACCAAATGGAAGACATGGGCTATAGTTAATAGTATTTTGGCGATGCTCTGTCATAGTTAGTAGCAAAGGTTTCACAGCAATGCAAGGTGTGGGTGGTGGGCTGATGAGTGGGAGCCCTGGATGATGTTATGTACGTTTGTTTTGTACGTTCACAACTTTTACTATACATTTATTGCTTATGTATGTTCATATATGAATGATACACTTCAGTAAAATTTTATTTTTTAAAAAACCCAATAAAGGGGCATCGTACCATATCCCTGATCAGTACTCCCCAAAACTGTGAAGGTTATCACATACAAGGAACGTCTGAGAAATTGCCACAGTCAAGAGGAGCCTGAGGAGACAGACAACTGAATATACTGCAGGGTCCAGATGGAACCCTGGAACGGAAAAAGCATGTGAGGCAAACACTATGGGAATCTATATCAAGTGTGGACTTTAGTTAAAAATAATATATATTGGTTCATTCATTTTAACAAATCTACTATATTAATACAAGATGCTAATAGAAAAGAATCGAGCAAAAATAGACAACAAAAACAGACAAAAGATATGAAGAGCAATTCATGAAAGAAATACAAGTGCTCAAGCACATAAAAATGTTCCAACTTCACTCGTATTCAATGCCAATACAAGTTTTCTCTCTCTCTCCTGTCCCTATCTCTGTCCCTCTTAGAATGCTAATATCCTCCTGGGGAGGTGAGGAGGAGGGAGCTGCTTTTCCTGGAGGAAGCAGTACAAGTGGGCACAACCCCTCTGGGAGGTGGGGTGCACCCAGAGCCAGCAAATGTGCATGCCCTTTGACCCACAACTCCATTTCGAGGAATTTACCCCAAGGAAACAGCTCAGATCTGAAGTGGGGATACAGCTTCAGGTCTGCTGTTTCTGTTCCTAAAGGCTGAAAGCTGGAAATAACCTGTGATGTCCAATAGCAGGGGACTGGGAAAAATGATTGTGCCAATTGTTTTGCTTTTTTGTTTTTCTTCTGATGGAAAAAATGACATGCTCACTGTAAAAAAATTAAATGCTACAAAGTACAAAGAAAAAAGTAAAAGTTACGCCAACTGATGGCCCCAGTTGGGGCTGCTGTGGACAGTTTTCTGTGTCACGCCTGCTGTGGCCATCTTGCCATGTAAGTGTGGATCACTGTTACCACACTTTTTAAAAAAATTTATATTTGGAGTCATTTTAGATTTACAGAAAAGTTGCAGAGATAGCCCAGTGCTCCTCACCTGGCACTCCCTATTGTTAACATTTTTTATTAACTGGCATGTTTGTCAAAACTAAGCAATTATATCGGCATGATGTTATTAACTAGACTACCGACTTCAGATTTCACTGAATTTTCCACTAGTGCGCTTTGTCTGTTTCAGCGTCCAAACCAAGGCACCACGCTACACTGAGGGGATCCTGTTTTTACCAGCACTGAGCGCCACAGGCTTCACAGATGTCAGGTGTGTCTAGTTTTGCCCCATCCTGATGACGCTCTAGCACTGAGAAGGGACAGGAAAGGGCTGTTAAAGCTCCAGGGACTCCCATCCCCTTTCCTGGCATCTGGGGTCAGCCAACACTCATGCTCCGCCGCCCTGTGCCCGGGACAGCTCCACCCGCCCCCTCCTCGCCCCTCTGCGTGGGCGTGAGCACGTGTGCACGAGGGGTCGCTCACCGTCGTCCACGTAGTCGATGGTGGAGAGGTGCTGGATCCGGCTGCAGACCACGCTGCCCTGCCTCCGCAGCCGGGGGCGCGTGGTGGCCGGTGCCGACGAGCCGGGGCCCGGCTCCTGGGGAGCAGCGGGCTCTGCGGTCTGGCTCAGCTCGATGCAGTACTCGATGAGGCCGCTCATCAGCTCGGCCTGGGGAGGGGACAGAGGCCAGCGTGAGGCCTGGAGCGTGAGCCGCGGCCCAGCCGGCCGTTCCAGACCCGCTGCCATGCGAGATGAACCAGGCACACGGTCCCTGTCCTCAGTGTGTGTTTGGGGGCAGCAGATGTGGACACAAGAGAAGGAGGACCCAGGTGAGCTGTGGATGGGAGGGCAGGGGGGCATCCCGTTCAAGGTGATGGATGAGCAGGGGTCCCCAGGTTTGGGAGGAAACGTGGGAAAGAAAGAACATTCTAGTCAGAAGGCGTAGGCCAGGAATGCTGACTGCAGTGGGCTGGGGAGAGGGCAGCAAGCCCCTGGGCGGCTCAGGGGAGGCCGAGCAAGGGCGGGAGCAGGGCCAGGGAGGGTGTGCTGGGTGGGTGAGTCCACTCGAGTGTCGGCTGAGCTAAGAGCCTGCAGGCCCACGAAGAAGGGGCACGGGTGTCACGGGTGGGGGGTGGCTCCCTCCAAGCACGTTCTTCAAAAGCGACGCCTTCTCAACAGATGAACGGATAAACGCAATGTGGTACGTACACACAACGGAATACTACTCAGCCGTAAAAAGGGACGAAGTGCTGATTCACACTACATGGATGAACCTTGATGACACCAAATTCAGTGAAATAAATCAGACACAAAAGGACAGATATTGTGTGACTTCACTTACAAAAAATAACTAGAATATGCAAATACATAGAGACAGAAAGGAGAGTACAGGATGTCAGGGGCGGGGAGCAGGGACAGGAAGTGGGGAGTTAGAGCTTACTGGGGGGAAGCGGGTGTGGCTCAGCGGATAGAGCCCCCGTTTACCATGCGGGAGGCCCCGGGTTGGCTTCCCGGGGCCCCCTTGTGAGGGCAGGCCGGCCCGCGCGGCACGAGGGGCTGATGCAGCGGGACCTCACAGCAAGGGGAAGATAAGCAGACACGGAGAAGACACAGCGAATGGACACAGCAAGCACAAGCAGCAAGGGGGGGATAAATAAATAAAATAAATAAATCTTAAAAAAATAAATAAATAAATAAAAAAGCTTAATGGGTGCAGAGTTTCTGTTTGGGATGATGGAAAAGTTTTGGTAATGGATGGTTGTGATGGAAGCACAACATTGTGAGTGTAATTAACACCACTGAATTATATACTTGAAAACAGCTCAACTGGGAAATTTTATGTTGTATTTTTGTTAGCACAATAACAGTTAAAAAGTAATTAATTTTACTTTACTATGTTTATATCCACAAAGAATTTGAGGTGCTGCTAATTTGTTTGAGCCAATTAGGCTACCACAAATGGTTAAATTTATTAACTGCATTGTTAAAACAGCATCATGCTCAAAGTCTGTCCATTTTACAATTTCACTATATAGAATTTGTTCGTTAAAAAATCTGCCCATTGTACATTCCCCAAAGAGCTGAAAACAGGGACTCAAACAGATACTTGTACACCAGTGTTCACAGCAGCATTATTCACAACAGCCAAAAGGTGGAAATAAGCCAAGTGACCATCAATAGATAAATGGAGAAACAAAATATGGTATATACTATTCAGCCATAAAAAGGAATAAAGTTTTGTCACATATGAAAACATGGATGAAGCTTAAAAACTTCATGTTAAGTGAAATAAGCCAGACACAAAAGAACAAACATTACAGTTCCACTTACATGAAATGTCTAGAATATGCAAATTCATAGAAACAGAAAGTAAATGACAGGTTACCAGGGGCTGGGAGGAGGGGGGCATGGGCAGTTACTACTTAATGGGTCAGAGTTTCTATCTGAAGGATGAAAAAGTGTTTGTAATGGATGGTGGTGATGAAAGCATAACATGGTGAATGTGATGAATGCAACTGAACTGTATGTTTAAAAATGGTTAAAATGGGAAATTTTGCTTTTATATGCATGTTATAAGAAAAATCCCAAAAGTTAAAAAAAACAATGCTGAGTGAATAAAGCAAGTTACTTAAAAGAAAGTGATGACTTCTCAACCCAGGACATGTTGACATAAAAGGTGAAGTGCCAAGGTGTCAGTGGGCCTGCTCTGGGTGCCATACCACTGGGATGCCAGCTGTCGTTCAGGCACTGGGATACAGCAGGGAACAAGGCAGACAAAATGCCTACCTTGTGCTCCCAGGAAGGGAACCCTGGGGCTGGCCCCAAGGAGAAGGGCCTGGCTCTAGCCCACGCCTGCCCAGCCACAGTGCAGCCTGTGGCCTCTCCGCAGCAAGAGAGCCCACCCTGGGGCGGGGGAGGAGGCAGGAAACCTTGCACGGGCACCGAGAGAAGAGCCTGCGTCCACAGCTGTGTTCTCCACACCTCTCTGCCCTCGTGGGACAATCCACACACTCCCTCTTTTTCTCGCTGAGGGAGTCTGGCCAGGCTAACAGTGGACAGTGGGCTGGTGGGCAGGTGGACAGTCTAAGTGGGGAGAAGTGAGCCCCGAATTGCAAAACTCACAGGGAAGCCCTCCAAGCTCCCCAGAACGAAAGATCAAATGCAGCATTGTGCTTCTGAGGTTCAGAGAGCCTGCCATTAAAATGCAGGCATGGGGAAGAGGATGTGGCTCAAGCAGCTGGGCTCCCACCTACCACATGGGAGGTCCTGGGTTCGGTTCCTGGTGCCTCCTAAAGAAGACGAGCAAGACAGCAAGCTGACCTGATGGGCTGGCGTGGCGAGCTGACTCAACAAGATGACGCAGTGAGATGACACAACCAAGAGACACAGCGAGGAAACACAATGAGAGACACAACAAACAGGGAGTGGAGGTGGCTCAAGCGAATAGGTGTCTCCCTCCCACATGGGAGGCCCCAGGTTTGGTTCCCAGTGCCTCCTAAAAAGAAGATGAGCCGACAGTGAGAGCTAACGATGAGGTGGGGAGAAATAAATAAATAAATCTTAAAAAACCCCAAAAAACAAAACAACAACGTAAGCACATGTGACAAAAGTAAACACCCTTTCAAGATAAAAGTCAGCAAACCAGGCAAAAGAAAGGGACTTCCTCAACCCGATGAAGTGTATTGATGAAAAACCCATAGCTAGCATATTTAGTGAAAAACTAAATGCTTTGCCTCTGTAACCGTTGGGGAATTTGATGTAATTATGAATTCCAAAAATATAATTGGATCATGCCTGTAATCTGATCTGTTAATCTGGGCATGATTGAATTATGATTAGGGCATTGACTGGGCCATGTCAGTCAGTAGGGCGTTAAGCCCCACCCCCTGGTGGGTGGGGAATTGAATATAAAAGGCAAGGCAAAGAACAGAGTTGAAGCAGTCTTTTGAGAAGCAGTCTTTTGAGAAGCAGTTTTGATGTTGGAAAGAAGGCCCCAGGAGAAGTAAAGCAAGCTGTTCACCTGATCGTCTACAGCTGACCTTGTGGAGAAAGCAGGAGCTAAGCCCGGAGAGAAATGCAGCCCCGGGAAGAGAGGAACCCCAGAAGCCTGAACCCTGGCAAACTCCGGCAGCTGTCTTGCTCTAACACCTTACAATGGACTTTGGAGAGGGAAGAAACTTAGGCTTTATGGCCTGGTATCTGTGGACTTCTACCCAAAATAAATACCCTTTATAAAGACCAACCCATTTTTGGTATTTCACATTAGCACCCCTTTGGCTGACTAATACACCCTCTAAGATTAGAAACAGCTCAAGGCTGTCTATTCTCGCCACAGTTATTCAAAACTGTACCAGGGAACTGAGCAAAAAGTGCTATCAGGCAAGGAAAGTAACAGGCAAACAGATTAGAAAGTTAGAAATACAATTGCCCCTATTCACAGACACGATGATGGTCTACATAGAAAATCCCAAAGAATCTGCAAAAAAGCTACTAGAACAAGTGAATTTAACAAGGTCATGGACTTTAAGGTCAATAAACAAAAATCAATTGTATTTCAATATAC
The DNA here is from genome assembly GCA_029593785.1 of Cabassous unicinctus. Classification (NCBI taxonomy): domain Eukaryota; kingdom Metazoa; phylum Chordata; class Mammalia; order Cingulata; family Chlamyphoridae; genus Cabassous; species Cabassous unicinctus. The sequence continues at coordinate 42,880 of JAQZBX010005788.1, forward strand.
TGGCAATAAGACAATTGAAAACTGAAATTGGAAACAGTGCCATTTACAGTATTACCAAAAAACATGAAATACTTAGGGATAACTTTAACAAAATATGTACAAGATTTATATGCTAAAGTGTTGAAAACTATAAATCATTTTGAAAGCTATCAGAGAAGATAAATAAATGGAGATATACCATGTTTATGGAAGGGAAAATGTGATACTGTCAAGATGTCAATTCTTTCCAAATTAATCTATAGATTCAATGTACTCTTAAGATCCCAGAAGGCTCTTCCAGGTGGTAGAAATCAACAAGCTGATTTGAAAATTTATGTGGAAATGCAAGGGACTGGAGTAGCCAAAAACAATTTGAAAAAGCAGACCAAAGTTCTTGAAATCATACTACCAGATTTCAAGGCTTACTGCAAAGCTTCACTAACCTTGAGCGTGTGGTATCAGTGAAGTACGGACACACATACAGATCAACAGCACAGAATAGAGAATTCCGTAACAGGCCCACACATACATGGTCAACTGATCTCAACAGAGATGTAAAAGGATGGTCTTTTCAGCAAATAAGGCTGTAACGTGGAACCTGCACAAGCAAGAGGTGCACCTTGGCCTCTGCACTACATTCCACATGAAAGTTAACTGGAAATAGACCATCAGCCTAGATCTATAAAACTTCTAGGAAAAAACACGAAAGAAAAGCTTTGTGACCTTAAGTCAGGCACTGATTTCTTAGAAAGGAAAAAAGCACAAGCCGTAAAAGAAAATATTGATAACATTTCCTTAAAATGAAAACATCTGCTCTTCAAAAGACACTAAAAAAATGAAAAAAATAAGCCAAACTTGAAGAAACATTTGCAAAATACATATCTGATAAAGGACTGGTATACAGAATACACAACGAGCTCTCATAACTCAGTAAGAAAAACAACTCAATCAAAAATGGGCGAAATATTTGAACAGACATTTCATCAAAGAAATATATGGATAGCAAATAAGCAAACGCAAAGATGATCAACATCATTAATCATTAGGGAAATGCAAATTAAAGCTACAATGAAATAGCACTACTATATGTTATTAGAATAGCCAAGAAAAAAAAAAGAAAGAAAAAAAAACCTGACAATATCAAGTGCTGACAAGGATGTGGAGCAGATGGCACTCTTTATGCACTGCTAGTGGGAATGCAATATAGTTCAGCCATTCTGGAAAACAATTGGACTTTTTAAATAAAATTAACCATATGTTGATCCTATGAGCCAGCAATCCCACTCCTAGGCATTTACCCAAGAGAAATAAAGACATACATCCATGCAAAAACTTGTATACAAGTGCCTGAGCAGCTTTATTCATAAAAACTAAACATTGGAAACAACCCACACGTCCTTCAACTGGTGAAGAGATAAACCGTGGTGCATCCATCCAATGGAATACTGTTTGGCTATAAAATGAATGAACTGATACATCTCAAAAGCATGATGTTCAGGGAAAGAAGCCAGCCTCAAAAGTCTGTATACTGAATACAGGCTGTAAGGCTGTATATCACTCCTGGTTTGTTTCTTCACCAGTTGATGGACATTGAGTTGGCTCCAGTTTCTGGCTGTCACCCATGAAGCTGATATGAACATTTGAGTACAAGTCTTTGTGTGAACACATCTACATTTCTCTTGGGTAAATACCCAGAAATTCTATGAGAAATGTATTTATATGACATTCTGGGAAAAGCAAAACTAGGGACAGCTAAGATGAAGTGTCAAACAGCAGGTGAACATATGAATCTGAAATCAGAAGAGAAATCTCCAGGACAATTTTAAAGCAGCAAACCTTTAGCACTCACTGAGGGGACCCTCGGGATGGCGCAGGCTGCCATGCAGCAGTCCCCAGCCCTGGGCAGGCCTCAGCTAACAGTTGCTCCGCTGCAGCTGCCACCACCCCCTGGCATGGACCCTCCAGTCCTGGCCTCCCCCTCCCTCCCAGCTGCCAAGGCCCAGCTGGCCTGGAGGCTCCTACAATCAGCCCCCTCAGGTGCCTGAGCACCCCCCCCGTTCAAGGATGACCTCCAACCCCCACTACCTGCTTGGAGTAGACCTTGAGCAGCTTGTTGACAGGTGTGCCCTCGCTCTCCCCATCGAACTCCAGCCACAGGACGGGCTCCTCCTCCTCAGGGGAGGTGTGGTCCCACGACAGCTCCTGGAAGCGCAGGCCCAGGAGGACGTGCTGGCCGGAGACACAGAGTCAGGCCCCCGCTCTCCTGGGCATGGGCCTGCTCCCTGACCCCAGCCCAGGCGGGCGCCTCCAGGGGGCACACCTAGCCAGGGTGTTTACCTCTGAGTCTCAAAAGGAGCTGTGGCCCAGGGGTCTGAGAACGCCATCCCATGACACTTCCCGGCAGCGCGTCAAGCCTCTTACAGCCTGACTTTCATGCTCACTTGGCCCTTCCCCCTCCCCCAGTGGCCCGGGAAAGTCACCTGGGGGAGGGGGCAAGTGGGGAGAGGAGATCTTTCCGTGAGATCAGCTGGGTGGCACCTCTGCAGGAGGCCCAGCTGGAACCCCTCTCTGGGACGACCAGGAGTCAGCCAAAACCCTTCTGGTTTTGGAGGGGACCCTGCCTGGTGCCCACCGGGTGGGCTACGGGCACTGCCCTGTACACAGGCGGCGAGCCCCAAGCCATCAGCCAGGCAGACTGGCCAGGCCCAGCCACACCCCGCCAGAGTCAGCAGCCCCAGCCGTAGTCTCCTCCTGGCCACAGCCACCCACTCCTGGCACCCTGGGCACGGAAACCTCCCAGAACAGACCCAGGGAGCACGCTCAGGGTGACAGCAGGAGCCCAGGGTCCCTCCCAGTCTACCCACAGGCCAGGGTAAGCAGGGACGCCTGGGGTAAGGACGCCCACTCCCTTCCTCGCCCAGTACCTTCTCTCTGCTGTCGATGACATGCACGCCCTCCAGACTGATGGCCACGGCCACTGGCCTGCGCCCGCCCCGATGCAAAAAGCCCTGGGCCGGCTTGTCCACCTCGCCATGGAAGAAGGCACACCTGGACAGGGAGAGCGGCATCAGAGGCTCCCTCCGGAGGTGGCCCTCAACTCAGACCCACCCAGCGAAGGCCCAGGGAGGCCTGTTCTGGGTCCGGCCCCGTCCTGGGTGCCTGAGGAGCCTAAGCTGTTTGGGGTAAACAGAAATTTTCCGCCGGTGGAGAGCGAAACCGAGCCCCATTGGGGGGTGCAGTGGGGAGAGGGAGGCTACAGGGTGGGGGTGGCCTCTAGGCTGATCTGGCAGGACGGGACGGTTTGAACAGGCAGGAGGAGGAACTGGAGGGGACAGAGAAGGAAAAGTGGCGTGCGCAGAAGGAACGACGTGACACCCGGCCCAGGCGTGGGGTGGAGCGAGGGCTGTGCAGGAAACCACGAGGAGCCCCGGGGGCCTGGGGACTCGGGCTGGGGGCTGGGGGGTGAGCCGTGGGAGGCGGCAGACTCACAGGGCCAGGAGAGTCCCACTCACTCTCCGCAGGGCAAAGACCCTTCAGCAGGGCCAGGGTCAAGGTTAGGCCTGCCTGGGAAACACGAGGAGGGGAGGGGCTGCTCAGGCAGCAGCTTCAGGGCTCAAAACCGGGAGGGGGAATGGGAGCGGGGTCCCGGGTGCCCATTCCTTGGTCCTGCCACCTCTTCCCCATCCCCCTGCCCTTGCCACCCTCTCTCCCTCCATACAGTTTGAACCAACCCCCCTCACTTCCTCGTGTTTGGCTAAGCTGGGACCCGAGTTAAATCTCACACTCTGCAGACCCCGCCTGCACCCCGGGTGGAGCAGGGCACCCACCACCTTAAATCTGACAGCCCCGCCCTGTCCCGGTCCACTCCTCCCACCCTCCTGGACAGCCACACCACACCTCACACACCCATTTTCCACTCTGTCGGATCAACCCCATCAGCAAACCTATGGGCAGCTATTTCATTTCTCGCAAAGATCTTTAAAAACCTCTTGACCGACCCCCTGCCCAGGCCCCAACTCTCCACTGAAACTAGTCTGCCCTTGTCCCTTGTGATGTGGGAGCCATGGCCAATGACCAGCCACGAAGAACACAAGTTGAACTTGACCTGGTAGCAGTGGGGCACATGACAACTGGCCACTCCCAGCTCCTGGATGTCCTCGGCTGGCTTGTAGGGTCCCCACCTGGCTGGCTACTCCAAAGCCCCTCTATTGGCCCCGCCTACCCCCCACCCCAATGTGCGAGGGCCCAGGGCTTGGCCCCCTTCTCCCCTGCCTCCGCTCAGCTCCTCAGGGACCCCCTCAGGGGTTGAGGTCAGACACCATCCACTGGGGATGCTGATGGCTCAAATTACTCTCTCCAGCTTGGACCTCACTCCCCAACTGCCTACTTGTCACTGCCACGTGGACATCGAACAAGCTTCTCAAAATCAACTCACCCAAAACCAAGCTGCCAAGCTTCCCCCAGACCCGCCCCACCCCAGCTGATGCCCTCTTGGTCTCCTCCTCCTCTTCTGCACCTCATTTTCTTCCAGCAAATTCTGTCGCCTCCACCCTCAGGACACATCCTGAATCTGGCCACATATACTTCGTCCCATTACCAGTGCTGCCCACCCTCCTCGCTGGTCCCCAGCTCTGCCCCGGCCCTCCCGAGCCCGCTCTCACTGCGGCAGCTGGAGGGATCCCCGTAAGGCCCAAGTCAGGCCACGGCCTCCATTCAAAGCTCAGCAGTGGCTCCCACCTAGCTCAGAGTCAAAGCTGAGGCCCACACAGCGGCCCACGGGTCCCTGAACGACTGGCCTGGTCCCCTGACTTCACCCACAGGGCCTCTCCCGGGCTCCTCTGGCCCGGGCACGGTCCTGTGGCCAGGCCTGCGCACTGGGCCCCACTGCCTCAGGTGCTCTCCCTCCAGTGTCCTCCCTGTCTTCAGGCCTTTGCTCAAATGTCACCTTCCAGCAATACCTGCTCTGACCACCTTGTTGAAAATTGCAACTGCTGCCCCGCCCCACTGGCCCCACTTTTTCCCATACCACCCATTATCTCTTGGGACTCTGGGGAATGTGTGTCCCGTCTATTGCTTCTCGTCCCTCTCCCCACTAGACCACAGCTTCATGAGCGCAGGGATCAGGGACTCTTGCTCTTCGGAGTACCTCAAGCGCCAGAGTCCCTGGCACACAGTGGGCGCACAGGAGCTTTCTGTGAAGTGTTAACTGCGTGAGTGGGCGCGGCCTGAGGGGAAGGCAACAGGCCCAGTGACCCAGTGACTGGCAGGCAGAAGGAGAGGAGCTGTCCAAGCTGTCAGGGCCCGTGACAGGACGAGGGGAGGAGGCTGGGTGCCCAGCCTCATGTGAAGGGCGGCACTCCGCCAAGGCGGAGCTGGGGCGCACTGGCCTGCTGCGCCAGCAAAGGCCCGGGACGGAGGGCTGGGCTGTGCGAGACGGGGTCAGAGGAGACCCCAGGGCTGCGGCCACCCACGATGACGGTCGCGGCCAAGGACCCCCTCTACGGAGCTGCTCACCCGTAGAAGGGCAGCTCGTGGCACTTGAGGAGGTAGGCGCGGTAGTGAGCGCTCAGGGAGGCCTCGCGCTCGCAGTCGCCACCGCCCACGTCCTTCACCTCGCGGTAGGCGTTCAGCAGGCCCTGCTCTCCTGGCCCAGCTTTGGCTCCACGGCCCCGGAGGACAGCTAAGAGACCATGGCCCCGCTTGCAGAGGTGGGCAGGGAGGAAGGAGTCCAGTCTCTCCCTGTGGAGGGAGAAAGAGGGGTCAACGCATGGCTGGCAGCCAGAGTGCCGCGGCCCTTGGGGGGTGGCGCCACGCTCACAGGGAGAGGCAGGGCAAGCAGAAACGGCAGGCAAGGGCGGGCCTGTGCCCTGGACCGGGGACCGTTAGGGCAGAAGAGCTCATTAGTGCCCTCCTCCTGGCTGGGGGTTCCGGAAGCCCCCACCTCTCTGCTGACACTGACTGCTGCAGAGATTCCCACTGCCGCGGCGCCTGCAGAGTGCCTGCTTGGCCTGCTCACGGCCCACACCCCCCAACAAGAGAAGAGGGGTGGCGGAGGGGAGCAAGGCTGCCCGGGGGCAGGGGAGACAAGCTGCTTTCACACCAGAGCCTGGGCGAGGGCCCAGGAGGGGACAGGGACACCAGACACCCACAGGTCAGATCCCAGCCCTCACCTAAGGACAGGCTCTGGAGCCAGACTGTCCACCTCGCCACAACCAGCCATTCAACACAGCCAGGACTGGGCCGTCCTTTCTCTGTGACTAAGTGGAGATGGCTGTGTCCCCATGGCTTGTCCAGGGTGACAGTTACCGTGCTCCTCTACCATAGTAATGCTCGTCAAGGGCACGTCTGGGACCAGATGCGGGAGGCCCAACAAGGCCGGCCCTGGCCCTGGGCCTCTGCTTGCTGCCTACCACGCACTCCTGGGCAGCCTGGCCCCGCTGCCGTGCAGCCACACTCAGAGCCTGCTCCATCTGCTGCTCCAGACTCTGCCCCGGATCAGCACCACTCCTCCCTCAGCCCTCAGGAGATGGAGAAAGAGGCCAGAGGCAGCCCCCACCCTGAAACTGCCTAAACTCAGCGAGCCTATTGCCAACAGGCCTAACCTCAGTCAGTCAGCCAAAACTCGGCCAGCACTTACTCACCATGTGATTTTGCTCAAGTTTCTCAACCTCTCTATCCCTTGTTTACCCCATCTTTGTAATAGTACTCACAGTGTTTGTTTTGAAAATTAAATAAAATAACAATTCTAAAAAACAAAAACAAAAACTTGGCCAGGGGAAGCAGATGTGGCTCAAGCGATTGAGCTCCTGACTACCACATGGAAGGTCCTGGGTTTGGATCCCGGTGCCTCCATAAGAAGACAAGCATGACAGTGAGCTGACGTGACAGGCTGGCACAGCAAGCTGATGCAACAAGAGACACAAGGAGGAGAACATAATGAGAGACGCAACAAAGCAGGGAACGGAGGTGGCTCAAGCGATTAGGTGCCTCCCTCCCACATGGGAGGTCCCAGGTTCAGTACCCGGTACCTCCTAAAAAACAACAACAAAAAACAACTCGGCCAGCCTAACACCAACAGGCTTAACCTCAGTCAGTCAGTCTAAAGTTGGTCAGCCGGCTCTCTCTGCCTAGAGGGGCCCGCACCAAATCTTAGTGTGTATTTCCGTCTTTCTCTCTCTCCCATTTCTCAGCAAGCTCTGTTCACTCCCCCATTTTCCAAATAAATTCTTTTTACTGGCCTAAAAAAAAATTAAAAATAAAGTCAGTTAGCCTCATGCCAACATGCCTAACCTCAGTCAGTCGGTCTAACCTCGGTCAGGCAGCCTACCTTCGATCAGCCCTGCCGCAGTGAGGCCATACTGTAAGTGGCAGGAGGCTTTCAGAGCAACGTCTTGTGTTGCTGTGTCAGAAAGGTATGGATTTCTGGACTTGTGACATTTTTACAACCTGAAAATGGTGACAGTGACCTGAAGCTGTCAATGCTCTGTCAATACAAGATGAAAACAAAACAAAACAAAAAACAAACCCTACAATTTATAGCATACGCTCGTTAGAAAAAGGACATTTTAACACTGAGAGAGAAAAAAAGTAGGGCGAAATCTCAGAATACTGAACTACTTTGCCTGCTTCAGGACAGCCCAGGGATGGTGTGGGCGGTGGGCGGGCCATTCCAGAAAACCTGCACTGGCGCTCCCAGTCTTTGGGCAAGGGCACACCTGCTCTGAGCCTCACATTTCCCAGGTATAAAATAACGACACTGATCCTGCCTGGCATGAAGTCAGCACCCAAATCTTGTGGCAGTTGTCATTTTCACCAAAGAGGGGAGGGGTCCCTGCAGTGGGCTCTGAGGAGGGCAGGGGCTCTCCGGGGGAGGGCTGAGGTGAGGAAAGCGCCTGCGCTAGCCTGGAGAGACCCAACCACGGGCACTGGGGGGTGGGCCTCAGCAGCCGCCCCCCTTCTCAGGGTTGTTGGGGTGTCGTTTTCCCCCAGCACCCATTCTCCTTCCAGCAACAGCTCTCCCTCATCGTTTGGAAATCGAGCCTCCCCCATTCTCAGTCCATGGGGGTCTGTGCAGGCTCATGGGGGACTCAGGGAGGACCCTAGGGTGACCCCATGACCAAGCCTGGTCATCAGGGAGGTCTGAAAATGCTGGACGTGTGAGGGCGGAAGGACTTTCCTTCCCACACGTGGCTCCAGAGGCCGCATGAGGGCAGGGGTCACAGGGCTGGGGGAGGACGGAGAGAAGCGGGCTCGGGACCCGAGGGGAGCCCTGCATTGCTGTGCCTGAGGCACCTCAACCACCCCTGGACTTGCCTGTGACATAAGCCAACAGGCCCCTTGCACCCAAGCAGCCCAAGCTGGTTTGTTGTCACCTGCAACAGGGTCAGCCACATCCCCCTCGAGGCCAGGACCCCATGGACAACCTCGGGCCAGCTCAGGGGGCTCTCGGGCTCTACTGCACACAGGGTGGTGCCTGCCAAACCCCAGCCGTCAGGGGCCTGGCACGGCCTGTCTGTTTGCACCAGCTCTCTCTCACCCCACACTGCAGGATCAGGGTGCCCGGAGCCCTCGGCCTGGGGACGGCTGTGCTGAAAGTTCGTCTCCATGGGAATTAACTCCCAAGCCTCAGAGTCGGCCTCCATGGAGGGCAGACACCGACCTGGTCTGCTTCCGGGACGCAGACTCAATCCCCGCGATCCCAGAGACTCTGCTCATTCCCACGGCAAAGGGCTTCTCAGCAGGGGGGTGGGAGGTGGAGACTGCACGTCTGAGGGGGATGGGGCCCAGCCCCCGGAGCTCTGCCCTACACTGCCCCTGGGGACTGGGGTCGGTGTGACCCTGAAGGACAATCCCAGGTCCCTCTTGACCCCAGGCCGTAGCCTGGGCTCCACCCCCGACACCTGGGGCTCCTCAGGCTGCACACAGACATCCCTTCACCTAAGTCTCCCCTCTTTCCGGGATCCCCAGCCCAGAGCAGATGAGGAAGAGGGGCTCAGAGAGGTGGAGAGACCTGTCCACGGCCCACAGCGAGTGTCAGGGCAGGGGGTCCAAGGCCTCCTGACCCCAGGGTGGGGCCCCGTGTGGCCTGGGGATTCTGGGGGTGATCCCCTCCACCCCTCACCTCAGGGCGCAGGCAGCAGGCTGGTCAGGCTGGTAGGGCCCGAGCTGCACGCGACACACCAGGGCACCCAGGGCCTCGCAGTCCTCAGCATCACACGGGTAGCGCACAGCCAGCACGTTGCCCCTGGCCTCCTCGTAGAGCAGCCGCAGGACCTCCTCGTCGTGGATCTGCGGGCCGGGTGGCAGGGGTGGGGGTTGGGGCTCAGCGTCGGAGCAAAGGGCGCACGTCCAGGGCTCCAGAGGGCAGCTGACCAGGGTGAGCTGCCTGGGGCATGCCACCTCACCTGTAGCTCCCGCCTCCTCGGAAAGAACACGTTCCTTCGGAACTGCAGGGAAGGCTCATCTGGGGAGGGAGGTGGTGTCACTGCAGGTGCCACCATGCTCAGCCCGCCCCCCCCTTTCCCTCTGGCTCCCCTCCTGTTCCCAGCTCTCATCTGATGTCTGGGAAAAGCCCACCCCTCCCTGGGCACATGCCAGGGACCCCTTCCCCCCCACCCCGGGTTAGGAGTGGCCAATGGCTCCTGGGGGAGATGTCGGCTTGCCCCGTAGCTCTACCTGCAGGCAGGCACCTGGTGCCCTGGCTGTGGGGGGACAGCTGAGGCCTGGGAGGGGTGCAGGGCCTGGCTGGGCGGGGGTCAGTGCTCCAGAGCCAGAAGCGGGCGGCCTAGTGGACCTGCCTGGTCACTCGTGGCGGCCCTGGGGGCAGGGGGAGCCCCGGCAGTACTGACCTGTGGCCACGTCGTCGTCTGAGGCGTCGGTGAAGCGCAGCAGCAGTTCTGGCCACTGGCGGCCCAGCTTGTAGGGCTGGTGCTTGGGCTTCAGCTGTACCTCTGCGGGGTGAGACGGGAAGTGGCTCGGGTAGCCTTGGACCAGGCCACCTGCCACTAACGACGGCAACTATGACCAACATGCCAGTATTGGCTGAGTAGGTACTAAGCGCCCAGAACCATTTCATTCAAAGAGAAACAGAGGTTCAGAGAGGTTACATTCCTCATCCAAAGTCACACAGCATAGGAGGGGACTCTGGCTCATTACAGCGGCCCCCCTGCTGGCAGGGCTGGAGCTGAGAGGCCGTGGCTGATGAAAGATGCCGAGTGGTGGCCCAGTTGGGCCCAGCACTGCTACCAGGAAGTAGAGCACAAAGCAGGTAGATGAGACCCCAAGGCCAGAGGGGCTGTCCTCCCTGGTCCTAGCAGAGCCCGTGCCTCTCCCTTGCCAGGTCTCACTCCCATCTCCCCGGAAGCTCCAGCTGGTCCTGACCTTCCATGCCATAGGCTCTTCCAAACCACGGCCCACCTGGCACCATGTGACCAGCTCCAGCCCAGCCTTCCCACCTCACCTTCTTCTCTCTCCCTTTCCTGCTCTGCTGCTGCCGTCTTCTAATGGCCTGAACAATCCCAGCTTGTGTGTGCCTCAGGGCCTTTGCACTTACTGTTCCTCCTTGCTCACTCTTCCCCCAGACGTTCACCTGGTTGGGGTCTCAATTCAAGGGTCACCCGGCCCCTAAAGCAGCCCCTCCTGACACCTCCCATCACACCAATCACACTACAGTTTTGCTGCCTTTATAGCATTTATTGCTACCTGATGTTCTCTCACCGTCTTGGGGGTCTACCGTCTGTACCCCCGTAGGCTGTGAGTGCCACCTGGGCGGGCGCCTGCTCTGGCTTGTGTACTGCTGTATCCCTGGCATAAGCAGCATCTCACACACAGGGTCCCTTGCCACTGACTGGCAGAAGGACTGACTGCACCCCCAGCCCCTCCCACTCGGCCACCCTGGCTGGACACCACCGCTGCGCGGACCCAGGACTCGAGACTTCGGGCCCGAAAGGACAAGCCACATCACCAGCGACCCCTCAACTGACAAGGGCTGCCTGAGGCTCTGCCTTCAAGGAACTGTAGGCTGTTTCCTGTCTGTCTGTCTGTGAGGGGGAGGGGACGTTACCTGCCTCCGTCACTTCTGACTCACATCTCCTCCCCGTAGCCCTCCAGTGCCCTCCACCAGACTCCCAGAGGGCTTACTTCTAACCTTTGGGCCATTACCTTCCAACTGGACCCTGATCTTAAACCAAAACAGCAGCCGCAGCCTCTTCCGTTCCATCCAACCCCTCCATCAGCTTTGGACCCCATTCTTGTCCCATCATTTCTCTGATCCACATTTTCCAGCAGCTCCACAGCCCCCTATTCCACCTACGTCCTTGGCCACCCCAATCTGTGACCACCCCTGCCTCAGCATCCCCCAGCAGGGAAGCCTCAAACGTGCCACCTCCCACTACCCCCCGCAGGAAGTGTCCCCTCCTCACCCCACCACGCCTGCCCCTCAACAGGAGCCCTGGGCGTGCTCTCTCGATCTGGACACTGGCAGGGCCCAGAGCCTGGAAATCATCCACTCTGGGGGGAAACCAAAGCCCACAGCCCAATACCACATGGCTAGTGCCAGCCCCGGAGCAGAGCGCGGGCTCGCAGGCCCTCCCCACACACTTTAGACTCTAACGTCCTGGCCGTGCGGTCCCCAGGAGCAGGACCACCTCAGCCTTGACCCCTGCAGCATCCCAGCATCTGACCGCTGCCCAGCCCTGGGGGGCTCTGGACAAGTGTGTGGCAGGAACGAGGCACCTGACGAGCTGGGACTCGCTGGGCACACACGGCGGGCAAAGGGGTGGACTGGGGCAGGGACGTCCTTCTTCTGCCCCAGCTCCAGCCCCAGGTCCTGTGGCCTTAACCCCACACCCCAGCAGCTCAGGACAGGACGACACTGGCCCCGTGGCCCACAGACTTCCTGCCTGGAGGCTGTCACCTAAACGAGACTGACCCTCTCTAGAAACCTGTTCCATGACAGAGTGACAGAGTGACAATGACACTGGGAAGGCCAAGCCCTCCCCAAACAGCTGGCTTCAGAGCGGCTCCAGCGGATGGCACCCCCCGTCCGCCTCGCGCTGCACTCACAGCCAGGGAGCCTCTGTCACTGCTGTGCCCAGCCTGGGGATGGGAGGGCTGAGGGTTCTGAGGGCCCGAGTCACAGCTGAAGAGGCCTTTCAGCCCCTGCCCCCGCCCTGAACCCGGCCTGGGAACAGAGTGGGTGCTGGCTTTGTGGTGGGGCCTCTGGCCACCCTCCTCCTTGTGGACGGGGCCCCCAGGCGACCAGGCCGCACCACACAGGCAGCCCATTCAGCGCTTGCGGTGGGAGCAGGAATGCAGTGGGGGGGAGCGAGCACAAGGAAGTGGGAGGAGGAAGCCGGCTGAGCCAGGCTTGAGTC